>DXKC01001342.1:0-36460 GCA_031170775.1 Cymbopogon citratus
CCTAACAATATCCTGATTATAGGTCAGAGGACTACATTGATTAGTGCAATTACATCTAGCAATCATGGTTAGGTCAACTCTTAATCTAAACTCAAGGGTCATCATGCAAGAGGGATAAGATCCAGAGTCTTATGATCCTCCTGTGACCAGGCCCTACTTGGCCTACATTCGGGGGGTGGACTACAGAGGAATCAACGAAGCTATAAGAGTCACCTTCGCGAACTACCACCAATTGACCCGGAACATCGGGTGCATTCGCAGATAAACAATGTCTAAACACCACGTCTACACAATGTCTATCATCCACCCCTGGTACCTTGGGATGAACGCTATACGAACATGAGTATAAACTCCAAGCTAATCTAACTATGCTAAACATATAATCAAAGCAGACAATAATCATTAGAACTATGAATATCCAATTATAATAAGTCATATCGATTGTATCAACTAGCACACGAACTAGAACAAGAACACGATGAACTAGACAATGAACTAGATGATGAACTAGACAACTAGGCAAGAACAAGATGAACTAGAGGATGAACTAGAAGGCACAATATGAACTAGAAGATGAACAATGATGAACTAGAACACAAGTAGAACTAATGATTAACGAATGTTGATACAAAAGAGAGATTACAAGGCATACCAAGCCTCCTCGCTGACTAGATCCGGAGCCAAACGCCTTCTACTTCTAATTCTTCTCTAGCTATGCCTAGGATGGTGGGTGCTCTCGGTTATCCTTCAAAGGACCTCTGAACTGATGGTGGATTGATTGATTGAATGAATAATGCTTCAAGGGGGAGGGTCTGGGTCTGGTTATATAGTCCCTAGGAAGGAATCGTGACCCTCGGATCAAACCGACTTGAAACGACGGCGTAGATGCAACCATAATGGCGGTGGAGGGCCGTAGACACAAGCTCGCTGGCAGGTGGGACCCACCTAGGTCGACCGACCTAGGGGGGGTGGTCGGCCGACCTGGCCCAGTGCCAGGTGGCCTTCCCCTTCGTTCTGGTGTCTTCTGGTGTCTTCTAGATCCTTCTCACGCCACTTTTCGGATTAGTTGATGAAGTAGTCGTGCCGTGGTTGGATTCTTCCTTCGGTCAGCTTCTGGATACACCCCTGCAAAGTTTTGGTATTCTGAATATGTATTCTTCTGGCAGTTTGGTCCCTGATCTTGTGGATGATGATGGTTCTAGGGTCTTCTAGAGTCTTCCGAGTCGTAATCATCGAGGACTTTATCTTCGGGACTTCAATTATAGCGATGAGTAGGTCCATCTCGATCGTCTCAATGAGCTCTTCGCAATGGTGTGCTCAGATACTTCACTTGGGATACTTTTATGTGTAAAATATTGGATATCCTGCAAAACAAGTGAGGGCACACAACTCATGGAACTTTGTTAGAATAAAACCCTATAACTACATTCTTTGTTTCTTTTCAGGTATTCCCATGCATATGTTGACGGCTTATGATTGGAGTTAATTACCGTCAACACCTATGTTCTTGAGTGAATTCTTCATACTGGATCAAGAAAATAACGAACACCACTTCCACCAGAGAGGTTAGTGTTAGATATTAATTTTTCTTACCGGCTGATTACCTCTCTTGATCTTCCGATGGATGAACACTTGAGCAAAAGGAAAGGAAGAGTGTTTTTCTTGAGATTCTGGTCGAGGAAAATGGTTGTGATTGAATGAGTGAGGGAGAGGGAGAGAGGACAAGTGCAGATGGCACTTTGCCAGGGTCGGCCGACCCCTCTTTTTTCACGAAACTACAAGTGGCCAACACCATGTGTCAAGGGAAGATGGATGGGAAAGAAAGAAGCCAGAGATGGTGCAGGAGGGGGGTCGGGCGACCCCCTTTCTTTGGCCAAAATGCAAAATTCCAAGTCCTTGTGTCAAGATGTGTTCTCTAGTGGCTGGTGGTGCTCCCCTTCTCCCTTCTTTGGATGCTTTCTCATGGAATCCCACCTTGGAGTGAGTGGTGAAGAGAATAAAGGAAAAAAAGGAGGGAGCAAGACATGACTAGAGTGGGTGGATGCTTGCTCATGGGATGCTTCACGGGAAGAGCTCTTGAAAGCATCTTTCATTTTTAGCAAAGGTTGTTTTAATTAAGTATCATTTAAGTGAGTTTTAGGAAGATGATCTTTGTTAAGGGATATATCTCCCAAGCTCACTCAATGCTGGTCATGCATGTCTTTCACCATGTTTTGGTTGGAGCAGGGGATAAGAATGAGAGATTCTAGCTCCTTTGGTGCATGATGATACTTATAGGTCTTTTATTTCTCTACTCACCTTTCCTATATATTTGTGCTGGCATACACCAGAAGAGGAGAAGAGGTGGGGCCAACCAAGGGGTCGGCCGACCCCCTCCAAACCCTCCTAGGTGGTCTAAAGCACTCTATACTATACACAGGGCAAGCATGAGGATGAAAGATGATTGAAAAAGCTAAAAAGTTGCCATGCTACGTTCAATTGAATGATCAAGTATGGCTATGTAGATTCACATGTTGTTTCTTGGTATTTTCTTGAGTGGGTCTTAACATGTCATGTCAAAGAGAGGTGAAGAATAGCAAGTGGCAGGTGAGAGCCATCATGGAGGGGTCGGGCGACCCCCCTATGGGTCCCACCTGGTGTCAACTTTGCTTGATAGGTTTTTCTATAGGTTTTATTAATGTGAAGATTAACTAAAGTTGACTCAAGCGAAGTTAGAAGTAAAAACTAGGAAAGTAAAGTTAATTAAGTTGAGTTTAGTGGACTTACCTTGATGGAAGAGCTGTTCCCTCAGGTCCTTATTATAGGACCTCCTCCTTGAGTTGATGCAGAAGTTTTCATCGGAGGTGACACCGGTTGTATTACCTTTCCCTTCCATATTTTCTTGCTCGTTGCTCTCGGCTTTGGATTGGTCTTCTTCTTTGGTCTGGTTATGCATGTGACAGTTGCCACATCCACTGCCAAGATTAGTGAGCATTTCACTACCTTTGGCTTGAAGTTGAACTTCTCCTGGGTCCCATTGATAGTAAATTGGATTTCTCCGGCTCCAACATCAATATATGCATTAGCAGTGCTGAGGAATGGTCTCCCCAGGATAAGTGGTGTCTTCTCATCCACTTCCATGTCAAGTACCATGAAATCCACAGGGACCAGGAATTCTCGTATCTTTACGGGGACATTTTCAGCTACCCCCGCAGGATGGCGAATTGATTGATCCGCTAACTGCAAATGTATTGATGTAGGGGACAAAACAACATGGGTTAGCTTATCAAATATTACCTTTGGCATCACGCTGACGCTTGGCCCCAAGTCACACAATGCATGCTCGAAGTGCTGTGTTCCTATGGAGCAGTCGATGGTAGGACACCCAGGGTTCTTCTTCTTTTCCGGTAGTTGATTTAATATCGCCGCGCTGTATTCTTCTGTTAGTTTAATTACCTCTGCTGTCGGCAGCGGATGTTTGTTGTTGAGGATGTCTCTCAGATACTTGGCATAGGTTGGAACCTGCATTGCATCAAGTAGTGGAATATTGACATATAATTGACAAATTACCTCAACAAACTTCCCGAATTGTTCATCGGTGGTCGGCTTCCTCATTCTTGGAAATGGCAGCAGAATATTGGTGTCGTAGAACTCGTGCGGAGCTGTCTTTCCATAGAACTTGGTGTTTTCTTGTCTAGATGGTGGTTCCACTTCTTCTACCTTGTCTTCCTCTACTTCTTTATCTTTTCTTACAGTCCTCTTTGTCATGTCAGGATATGGTGGATCACGAGTGGTCTTACCCCCTCTCGTGATTACCGCATTAAGAATATCGCAAGAATTTACAGAAGGAGGGACAGTGGCAGCAATTTGTGCTATTTGAGACTCTAAAATTTTATTAAAGTTTAATTGGTCTTTAACAGAAGAAACAAGGGAATCCATCTTAACAGTTAATGATCCAAGAGTCTTGTCATAAGCTAGCAATCTTTTGTTCATGCTTTCATTGATTTTAGCTTGATTAGCGACAAGTCTTTTAAGTGAAGGCCAGTTAGAGTTACTAGAGTTACCTTGGCCTTGGAAGCGCGAAGTCGGTCGTTCATTGTTGAAGGATTGCACAGCTTCTTATCTTGCATTTTGCATCCTGCTTCGTGCAGCGGCGTAGCGTTGGATGGCTTCTCGATCTTTCTTGACCTTGGCTCGTTCATCCAATTTCTTCAACAAGAACTCCATCTTGTGATAGATTTCATTTACCTCCTCTATGGTGTTCGTGCTTCTCTTCTTGGGTTGAGGACGTTCTTCTCTCCATGTTTGATTTGTCACTATGTTCTCAATGAGGGCTTTGGCTTGAGTGACATTGAGGGAGGTGAACGCTCCTCTTGCAGCAGCATCAAGGTGGCTACGAGCTACTGGCGTTAGCCCATGGTAGAAACCTTGAATCAGGAGCCACTCCTTAATTCTATGATGTGGACACTCATGAATGTACTCCTGGAGACGTTCCCATGCTTCGGGAATAGTCTCGTCTGTCTTTTGTTGGAAGCTTGAAATCCTGGCCCTTAGAGCAGATGTCTTGCCCATTGGGAAGAATTTCTTCAGGAACGCATTGGCACATCTTCTCCAGGTATTGACATCATCGGGCTGAGCGTAAAACCACTGCTTTGCCTTCCCAAGCAGTGAGAAAGGGAATAGGCGAAGGCGAATGGCGTCAGCTGTGACTCCCTTGATAGCAATAGTACCACACACTTCCAGAAAGTGTTGGAGATGTGCATTTGCATCTTCATGTGGCTTCCCACTAAATGTACTTGGTTGCACCATAGTGATAAGTGATGGCTTGATCTCAAAGTCGATCTCTTCAATCTCCACTCTTGGTCCAATGGTAACATGGGCAACTGATGGAGATGAGAAGTCGGAGATTGATGAGGAAGCCATTGACTGGTTGAGCGTCGGTGCTAAGCCTCCTTCCTTGAGTGAATTCAAGTGTGAGCTGAATCTCCGATAGGACACTAGACAGTGCCTAGGACTCTGTGGGGATGCCTCAGGATTTTCTAACGTGGTAGCCTTGAATTGAAATCCACTCGTACAATGCCCTGCTTCACAATATAGAGAAACAAAGGCAAGGGGTAAACCCCCTACAACTAATTGGTACTAAGTTGATGATATTTTCCGGATTCATTCTTACTAAGATTTCTAGGCTATGCTTTCCCCGGCAACGGCGCCAGAAATGCTTGTTGATACTTCTTAACGCAACCACCGGATATCGGCAATGGCGCCAGAAGTGTCAGAGGGGTAACTCTATTAACTATTGGATAATTCCGCAAGCGCACAGAATATACCGCTGTAGCACTTCACCCGGGAGTATTTCCAAGGTATCGTAATTTATAATTTCCCAAGGGAAAGCAATAGCTAGAAATGCTTGTAAGCAAAGAGATCCTATCTCAACTTAGTCACAACTAGTGTAGAGGGATGATAACAAAAGGTAGGGGAAGGATGATGATGATCCAGAGTCAGTAAAAGGATAACTACAGGATAACTAGAGTAGAATAGCTAGGTGGGAGGACAACGAGTGAGTATAGGTTCCTGGGATATCTACTTCTACTTCTGTGAACTAATCTCAATCAAATAGCAGAGACACACTAGATTGATACCTTACTAATGGCTGCCAGGGATAGCCGAGCTGGCAAGATGCTTAAAAGGTTTTTCACCTAACCCCTTACCGAAAGCGACTATTGGGCTTATGGACGCCTTATCTTTTAAGAACTAGCTCGTACGTGAGGAGAACCTAATGCCGCCCACGATCTGTCACCTACTAGGGAGTGCACTCCTACTTTTCGTCCGAGCCAGCGACACCCAAAGGCAAGATTTAGCCTAAGCACCGCGCTTACACTAATTCTCACTACTCTAGTTGCGATCAAACAACTAGAACACCTCGCTAAAGGCGATGGGAAACAACCACGAGCTTGTTACAGGATCACAATCTAATATGCAACTACTAAAGGACAAGATAGAACACTACAATACTATTGCAAGAATAATATTGCACAAAGTAATACTTAGAAAAATAGAAAGAGATTATATTAAGCAAAATGTCTTAAAAGAGAAAGATACAAGAGCTATACCAGACTCTCCAGAAGACGACTTCGGAGACCCCGAGCTTCGCTCGACTCAACTCTAACTCCCACACTAGACTACTACTACTACTAATCACTTGTATCTAGCTTGGATCAGTTGAACCTTGAATTCATCATGTCTTGGAAGGGTGAAATCAGCCTCTATTTATAGGGAGAGGTGGAGTAGGGGCTACTCCACTGCCACGTCATCGATCCGCGTGATCATGCCTCTCCACCCTTGGATGCACCGACCTCCAAACCGCCTCCAAATGGACGGTTGTGGTAATATCATCACGTGGGAAACATGCTTAAGTCGGTGGGAGCCAACCGACCTTGGATGGCCTCACCAAGGGGGTCGGGCGACCCCTCCACTGATAGGTGGGGCCCACCTTGGCACTTCTGGTTTGATGCTGAAGTCGGTGGAGGAAATCCCATCCTCAAACTCCTCAACATAGGGGTCGGCCGACCCCTCTCTTGAAGGTTGGGCCCACCAGTGGTCCTCTACTGGTGTCCCCACATGTCATGGAGTATGTCTTGATTATAGTTTCACCATTTTTCCTTCTGTGTGGGCCCATGGATCCATGTAACTTCATCTTTCACCCTTCATTGGAAACACAAAGTTGATCTGAGGGTCCAGAGTGGCTTAGGGATACTTCACATGGATTATGCCATGTCACCATGGCCCTGGTTACCCCATGAGGGGGTCGGGCGACATTTCGTCCTGATATGTTTGTACCTGCAATCCAAATACTAAGAGTACAAGTGGAACTAATTATTGATAAAAGTATGTCATGTTATGTTATTCTTCCTCTATTTCTAGGACTGTTGACAGTGTTTTAGTGTGGAAATTTATGGTATAACTACCGTCAACATCTGGGTATCTATGAGTTGAATGGTCTTGCCCTTCCTCTGGCATTGCTACTTTGTGCTGGCCCTAGTCTATCAAATATTGACCTTCTAGGCTGGTTCTCTCAGTGGTTGCTCTCTCCTGGTTGTCCGTTGTTTTGGGTTGACACTGCAACTGCATGATCGAGTTGTTGACCTCTCTTTAACTCCTCTTCTTGTGCCTTCTTCAGGGCTTCGAGCTGCTTTGCTATCTCTTTAATCTTATCTTGCTTGTTGGCTTCTGCCTCTTCCTTTTCTATTTTCCTTTTGTTGTAGGCCAGCAATTCTGCTTTGTACTTGGTCCATGCCTGCTTCTTCTTCTTTGCTTTATTCTTTCGACTAATCTTGCGCTAGTTTCTTGCCATCCTATATTGTTTTTGTTCTTCTCCCTTGTCTTCTTTTGTTTTTTCCTTAGGTGAAATTTCAGCTTCAGATTCATCTAAGGAGTGTACTTCTGGTGCTTTTGGAGGTTCTTTAGTTTCAACAGCTTCAGCCATGCAGATGGTTCTTTTTTGTAGTTTCCTTCTGATCACTTCGGGTTCTTCCTCTTCTGACTCATCTGATGAAAACTCTAGTTCTTTTCCTTCCTAAAAGGGCAGCACCTCAATCCAAGTCAATGTTGGTTCCGGGTAACGTACTTTATTGTTTTTGCTGAAAGAACTCCGCAGTCTGATCGGCGCATAGCTCTTCACGATCTCTTCGGCTTTTCCTCTCTCGTCTTGGTACTTGTGGACTGGAGTAATTGGCTTCTCGAGATCCGGCTGGTTTCTCCTCTTGTGGATGGGACAATTGCCCCTCTTTTCTTCATATTCTTGCACGATAGAAGTTGTATTCCATAATCCATATGGGTATGAGCTTGGGACCCTGATGATGGTCTTCTTGTTTGAGACATAACTCATCTCCTCCTCTGACTCAGATTCGGAGTCTTCTTTTGCTTCCTTTCGAGTTGTAGTCAAAGTTGAAAATTTTTCAAATTTTTTGGCAAGTAGCGATTCTTCTTGCATGTTGATCTTGATGTGTTCGAGCTTTGGCTTGCTGATCAGGCGGCTCTGGAGTTGGCCTTCTTCATCTGCTTCATAGATCCAAGACCCGAAAATGAAGGTTGTTCCTTTGTTGTAACTCATCTTGAAGGAGTAGTCCGCCGAACTCTCGGTGTACAATCCGCCAAAAGCGGCTACCTGGCGTGCCAGCTGTTGATGTTTTATCATCGATAGCCCACCACCGAGGTACCCGAGAGGGTGTTTTTTGTTCGGAGGGACTTGATAGATTATGAAACTTGGTAGTTATGGCAACAAACTAGACGGGACAGGCAATTTTATACTGGTTCGGGCCCTCGACTTGAAGCCGAGTAATAGCCTTTACGTCTAGTCGGCGTTTAGCTTGTTGTGTTGTATTGATGAGTTTGGGTGTTGTGACTTGTGTGTTTCATGTTTTTTACAAGGGTGTTGGTGCTACGTACACCCGGGGGGTCACACCAACGAGTAAATTTGTATCGCGTGCTCCCTAATCCGGATGGTGATGCAAGAAGAACACGTGATTTATCCTGGTTCGGGCGAAAGAAGGCCCTACGTCAAGCGGGGGGAGGAAGAACTTTATTATCTCACACCGAAGTGCTTGTATAGGGGAGAATACAAGCGTGGTGAATGGGAGTCGGTTGTTGTGCCCATTGTTGCGTGAGAGCATGTGAGCTTTTGAAACCCCCAGACTACTCCCTGGTGCCTCCTTTTATAGGGGAAGGAGGGGCACAGGGTTACATAGTAGTTCCTAGAGTATCCGTACGATGACGATGAGGTGGCGATGTCTGGTCAAGTTGATGTTTCTGTAGCTGCGCATCCGGCCATGATGTGCTGTACTCTGCATACGTGGGATGACGCCCTCGAGGCCCGGCGCCCACCCCGGCATGTGCGGCTCCTGCACTGTCATGTCGGCAGTTGGTAGAATCTTTGACTGGACGTTGCGCTCGAGAGGGAGGTCGAGGAGCTCGAGGCCCCGGATGGTATGGGTGTTTATGGGAAATGCGGGCGGCCTATTGACTTTACCGTCTTGAGGGGGCCTATAGTGGTTGGAGTGGGTGAAATAGTGTCATCTGATCCCCTTAAATCCTGGGTATGGGCGGTAAAAGGTGGATTTGATCGGCATACCATGTGCTGTAACAACCGCTGTAGCTATGTGCGAAGATGGGAGTGGGTGAGGGTATTAAATGCGCCTGGCAGGTCATACACAGGGCAATTCTCGAGGGGCTCGTTCGTGGAAGGACTTCCATAATCGAGGGGGCCTCGTTCGATGGGAGACTTCCGTAATCGAGGGGGTATCGAGTCGAGCCCTTGAATGAGCCTGTTTGTGGGTTTTTGTGGTATGAGCCTTGTGTCTTTTGGGACCGTCGAGACCCTGATCGTGGGCCGGCCCATTTAGACATGTTGGCCATGTAGGATTTTGTTTGAGGCTGGTTTGAGGCTGGTTTGGCCATGTAGGATTAGCTTCCTTGATTCCTAGGTTAGGGTACCTCTTACCTAGGTATCCGATAGTAGCCCCCGAGCCCCAGTTCTAGTGTTGGCACTAGAGCTGGGGTCTTGAGTAAATGTTGTGATTCGTCGTGGATTCCGTGGGGTGCACGAGCGACCTCGCAGGGGTAGCCCCCGAGGCCTCAAAGGAGTGGGTTGCACTCCTTTGAGGGCTTTTATCCGCCTTGGTTTTGAGGGTGGCGTGTGTTTGGTTCGTAGGCTTTTAGTATCCCTTTGGGAATCTGAGAACATGAACTAGAGTCGTAGCGCCCCAGGGAGGGTGGTCTCGTTGAGCCCCTGAGCGTATCGTCCCTCTTCCATCAGGGTGTACCTTGCACCGTGACCCTCTGGTGTAGAGGGGTGCCTTGCACTATTTTGGGAAGTGCCTTGCACCGTTTTGGGAAGTGCCTTGCACCGTTTTGGGAAGTGCCTTGCACCGTTTTATGACCCTCTTTTGTCGAGGGGTGCCTTGAGCAGTCGATCCCCCGAGCCTCGCGTGGCTTGGGGCATTGCTGTCGTGGCATATGCCTCGCGAGCCCTTTCGATCGGGTGCAGGGGAGAAGCACCGCACTACCCTTGTTTGGGCGAGTTTCGGCATCCTTGGTGAGCTGTTAGCGGGGGATCCAAGTGAGAGGTCGTGTCCTGTTCGATAGGATCGACTGATGGCCCGGAGGCGGTCTCATTTGTGTAGGACCTATGAACAACGGGGATACTGACTCCATTCAATAGGAGTCAGCAGCTTGATGTCTCCCTTCAAGGGGATTCCCCAGTGGTTTACTAGTCCTAGCCTTGGATACGTTTAAGGGACTCTTGAGAGTTCGTTCTCGAGCCATGCCTCCTGTTGGCTTCCCTATAAACGTCCCTGACTCGGGTACTCGAGGGCGGCTGCCGAACCCGTTCGTGGGTCAGCCTTCAATCCCTCGAGATTTAATGGGGGGTCGGAGCCCCTATTTCTTCCTATGGAAGCCTCCGTTGGAGGGTAACGTCGTCTTCTCGCCCCTTGGGCGCGTCTTTTGAGGAACGGGCCGGAGCGGTGCGGTAGTGGCGGGCCCGGGCAATGGTCTGTTTACCGGGGTGTGACACGTGTGCCTGGCCAGAAGTCGAGGGAGCGGTTAGGCAGGAGCATTAAATGCGGGTGGTTACCTTTTGTTGGATCCGTCCGTCGCTCAGCCTGGGCTATAAATTGGAGAGGGGAGGGAGCGTGGATCCGTTCCGACTCTTGCCTTCCCTGATCTCACTGCCGCTATCGCCATTGCTGCTCGAGCCCCCGAGCCCTCATGCACCTACGCCGAGAGAGAGTTAGTCTTTAGTAGTGATTGGGAACCTTCTCGGCCGCCCTTCCGCCGAGGAAATCCACGCCGTAGTTGCCACCGCCGCCGCTGCCGGTCACGTTCCCACCGTCGCCATGGCCCCGACCAAGCGTTCATCCGCCGCCGCCGCCGCGCCACTTGTGCACCTACCACCCCCATCATGGCGTCGCTCGCGGGTGACGCCGGAGGAGATGCGGGGGCTGGTGGAGGACGGGCTTCTTCCTCCCATCTCCAACCAGGGCCAGCCGGAGTGGAAGGTGCTGCTGCGGGACCACACGGTGCCGGAGCCGCCGGAAGGCTATGTGGTGAGCTTCACTGGCTTCCATAACCGCGGGCTCGGCCTGCCTCCGAGCAGGTTCACGCGGGCGCTGACGCATCACTACGGCGTCGAGCTCCACCACTTCTCCGCCAACGCCATCTCCGCTGCCGCCGTCTTCGCCGCCATCTATGAGGGGTATCTCGGGATAGAGCCCCACTAGGAGTTGTGGATCCACCTCTACCGAGGGGAGTGGTTTTCCACCATGGTGAAGGAGGCAGAGGTGAAGGACGCCGAGGGGGAGGAGGTCGAGGAGGAGAAGGTCGCGGAGAGGGGGCCGGCACGAGACATCTCATCAACGCCAGCTCCCTTAACTTCGTATTGAAGACATGGCGGTCGGTGGTGGACCGGGTGTACATCCCGGCCAAGTTCAAGACCAACTAGGCAGGTTGGGACGAGCGGTGGTTCTACCTCTGTAACGACAGGGAGTACTACCCCGGTACTCAGGCCACCCCATCGCCGCACGTCCGGACCACTGGCAGTACGGCATCGCCTCGGATCGGTAGAAGCACCTCGAGCCCCTCATTAGGGATCTGAGGGATCTAAAGGATGCGGGTCTGACGGCGACGATCGTCATCTCCGCATTCCACTCCCGGCACGTGCTTCCATTGATGGAGCGTCCACTGCAGATGGACCAGATGACGGCGTCGGTGGCGGAGGAGACACTCAAGAAGTGTCAGATGTCCCTTGAGGACCTCTTCGTCGAGGAGACCGTGGCACAGGTGAAAGCCGCAACCTCAGGCGACTTTCGAGCGGTGGGCATCGAGCGCATCCCGATGCGCCCCAATGTGGGTTCCTCGATCTGGTAGGCCTTCACGTATTTCTTCTTCGAGGCTTCTTTTCCTTCTTTTTGCTCCATTCTGATGCTCGAGCCTGTCTGCTCTGTTTGCAGGGGGACCGATCCACTGCAGGGTGTCGAGGCCCCTGGTGAAGGAGGACGCCCCCGACTCGGAGGTGAGCCACCTCAAAACCCAGCTTGACAAGAAGAGGAAGGAAGAGAAGAAAAAGGAGAAAGGGAAGAAGAGTCACGCACTCATGGAGCGATACATGCATCTCGCGAGGCTGAGGCATGAAAGAAGGTTGGAGGCTGAAAGGAAGGGGATTCCCCTCAGCGAGGTGGAGTCTCCGACGGAGGAGGATTTGTTCGGAGGAGATGAGGATGATGATGATGACGATGAAGATGACAATGAGGATGAGGGGATGGCCATGCGTCTCGGCATCCCTTCACCACCCCGCTCTCAAGATGACATGTCTTCCATGTAGGAGGATGTCCTGGAGCGGCCTTGGCCCCAGTAATCGAGGGGGCCTCAGGACGTCAGGAGGAGAGCACCTCCTCGCAGAGGAAGTCATCTTCCTAGTGGTCTGATGCTCGAGCCTCCCCGTCACAGGCGACAAGGGAGACCAGGTCCCATACTGCAGCACGATGCTCCCAGGGGGATCTAGCTTTGATGGAGCATGGGAGCTCGACCGGGCAGTCGGAGGAGCTGGGTGGCTCTGGCTCCGGGAGGGGTCCAAGCCTGAAGCAGGCCTCAAAGCCCCCTGCTGGACTGGGGGGAGTTGGAGGCCCGCAATCACCTTCTCATAAGCCCTTCACAGAAACTACTTCATGCCATCAACTCTGTTTTGCGGTTGCTTGTGCGGTCTCACCCCTCGCTCCTCTTGTGCGGGTTGAAGCGCAAGATTGGGGCGGCCGATGCTACCCCTGCCAAGAAGTTGAAGTTGGGCGCCGCCCCAACGCCGCCGCCTAGGACTCAGGGTAAGATCAAGGCTTCCGCTTTTTCTTGGAGTGGCAGGGTGGTTGTATCTGGCCCGGGCCCCTTTTTGCTCGAGGGGTACTAACGCGTCTTGCCGCCGCCATAGGGTCCCTCGAGCTACGAAACGATGAGAAGAAGGCAGGCAAGACACAAAGCCTGTGGTTCCCGTCGTAGGGACAACCCTCATGCTCCAGGGGTCACAGAAGGCCCCATCGTCCTTAAGGGTGAGGATGCCCCGACTGAGGGGGACAAGGCATCGGGGCCGCGCAAATCGTGGCCTGAGGGTCTCCAGAAGGTGGAGGCTCGACGCATGGAGAGGAGAAGCAGGGGCAAGAGACCCTACGGAAGAAAGAGGAGGAAGAGCGGCTGCCAGAGCAGCCGGGGGAGAAGAGGTCGCCGGAGCAGCCGGTGGGGGTGGAGCCAGCCGTGGGCCAGCCAGGAGCGCAGCCAGAGGTGGGGCAGCCGCCTGCTAGCCAGTCCCTATTGTTGCTTCCTCAGCAGCCACAGGGGCCTTTCGAGCAGCAGCAACAACAACAGGTGGGTCCTAACCCGCTTCTAGTCGAGTGGGAGGCGGTGATCACTCTCGACGATCTACTAGCGGAGGCGGAGGTGAAGCGGAAGACGCTAACGGCTACATCGTTGCAGCTCGAAGGAGGGCAGCTTACCCCGGACCTGCCGGCGGACATCGAGATGGTGGATCCGCCCCACCTTAGCATTGTGGTGATGGAGGAGCTGGGGATCGAGCGGACGACGACCTCGAGCGCCCAGCCCCAGTCGCCTGCGGGGCGATCGGCGGAGTAGGAGGTCGTCACCGCCCCCAACCTCCAGCCCGAGGAGGAAGGTGTGGCCGTTGGGGGCTTCCCACACCGTGATGGGAAGGAGGAGGAAGCCCTCCAGTCCGATGAGGTGCTCGCCAGTGATAGGGCCCCTCACTCGAGGAGCAACTCCGTTCCTCCCCTGGATTCTACTATGGTTACGGCTTCAATGGTGGCACCGACACCGCGGACCTGATGCGCCGGCTTGGTGTCAAGGACGAGGTGGCAGAGGGGATTTGATCTCATGCACTGGCCCAGGTTGACGCGCACACTTGGGGCTCGGAGCGGGTTGAGCTTCGGGATCCCGGCGACCCCGCCACCCCTCGCGGCATGCTAGATGGCCCGACAGAGAAGTCGGATTGGACGAACGTCGAGGAAAGCCATGGGTTGCTGTGGTATGTCCTGGGTGTCGCTTCTTTGCTCATCGATGGTCCCCTCGATAGGAGTCTCGGGGTGAGTCTCTTTTCCTTGGACGTTTTGGATTCTGAGCTCTGTTTATCTAGATTCTTGTCTGACTTATCTGGCTTCTGATTCTTAGGCCATCAGGAGGCGCTCAAGCTCGAAGCCCCACTTCCTCCTGTCGACGCGTGACAATCAGGAGGAGGTGGAACACCAGCTCGAGGCTGGGTGGGCCGCTCAGGCCATGGTGGCCCTGCTCGAGGAGGAGGCTAGGAAGGCTAAAGAGGCGGCCTGGAAGGAGGTGAGCCATTTTAGGGAGTACAATGCTCTTCTGAAGGAGGAGCTTTTCAAAGTTAACACTGAGGCTGGATAGGTAAGGGCGAAACTGGAGAGGGCCTAGGATGAGGCCAAGAGGGCTAAGGCCGAGAGTGCCAAGGCTCGGGAGGAGGAGAAGAAGGCCCTCGAGTGGGTGACCACGCTCACTGGTGAGGCTCGAGATGCTGTCACGCGCATCGAGACCCTCCAGGCCGAGGTCACCCAAGCCCGTGATGCTCATGATGCCAAGTCCACCCTTTTGGGTTGGGAGAATGAGCGGGTCGAGGGCCAGGAAGGAGGTCGAGGAGCTGAAGGTGACGATCATCCAGAAGGATCTGGCCGTCTAGGCCATCGGTCAGGCTATGGAGACCCTCTGGGCTGAGAAGAAGGACGCGATGGACGCCATTCGGAAGGCCCAGAGGGAGCAGAATGACGCCTGAAAGGATCGTGACACCGCCCAGACCAGCCTCGAGGCTCTTAGGATCAGCCACTCCAGTAAGCGATCTTACCTACCCTTGCTCTTTTGTTTGAGTTAATGGTTGTTGTCTTCTGACCTTTGTTTGGTCCGCCAGGCCTCGAGTCCGAGCTCCCCTCTTCCTAGCAGGTCACCGAGATATTGCGGTCCGACCTCGAGGCCGAGCACGGGGCGTTCAACAAGCTTCGCGCCACGGTCCACGACCTCTGCGACGCGTGGGATGTTGCTTCCGTCGAGGAGACTGACGACCCCAGCGCTGCGCCTGCCGCCCGACTGCTCCACATCAACGCTACCGTTAAGATCGCTTGCGTGGATCACTCCACCATGGCATGAAGCGGACAATGGCGATCGTCTGCTCTGGCTTCACTTATCCCATGAATGCCGTGGGTATGGGGTTCGTTGCAGACGAAGACTTGTCTTACGACGAGAACGTGGCGTGGGCGGAGCACTTGATCGTGGAGGTGAAGTAGCCGGGGGAGAATCTTGCCAAGGCCCTTGAGCCTGAGGTCCTTCTAGAAGAAGGCAACAAAGCTCGAGGCGATCACGACGGCATGGATGGCGATGACAACGGTGGCCGTGACGGTGGTGGAGATGATGCTTGAGGCCTGTGAGCCATATCTGGGTGTGAAGGCTCGTGTAAAATGCTTAGTTTTTGTGATACTGATATCATGGCCTTGATGGCTTAAAAACATAAGCAGGTCTTATGTGGTTGTCATTTTTATTCTTGAGCCATCTGGGTCTCTCCTTTTTGTGGATCGATCTTACCAACTTTAGCCGAGGTTTCGACGCGGACTCTCATTCCTCGAGGGGGAGCGAGTAGGGGTACCGTAGCCCTGAGGCGTAGGAGAGCCCCCGACTCAACATCCCACGGCCCTTAGGAAGTTTCAAGGCATTTTCTACCTAGTGTTACTGGCGTGCTCGAGGCGTAGGTCGAGATAGACATGTCAAGTTTTGAAAAAAACGCAATTTTTTTGGGGGCCTATAGGGTTCCCCCATGTTAGCCCCCGAGGGAGGCTTGACTCTATGAAGACAGAGTCGAGGCTATCTCTTAAGCATACAAATGATATAAATACTTTGAAACAAAAAGTACTTTCATTCATACTGGATGCGGAATATGTACATATTGTAAGAAAGTACAAGGCCTCAAGGCCTTAAGGGTAGAAACGACGTAGCTGTTCGATGTTCCATGCATTGGTGAAGGTGGTGAAGGTTCCACCCTTGCCGTCGAAGAGCTTTGCAGTACCGGGCTTGAGCACCTTAGCTACGGTGTAAGGATCCTCCCATGGAGGAGTTAGCTTGTGGCACCCTTTCTTGCTTTGCCATCGATGGAGCACGAGATCTATGACTTGTAGGTCCCTCTTGCGCACATGTTTGTCGTGGTAGCGTTGAAGTTGTTGTTGATACCATATAGACTTTAGAAGGGCCATGTCCCACATCTCCTTGAGCTGATCCTTTGCGTTCATGAGGGCCTCCACGTTCGTCTGCTCGTTGTGGGCCTTGAGTCGAGGGGACCCATACTCGAGGTCAGTTGGGAGGACTGCTTCCGCCCCATAGGCTAGAAAGAAAGGGGTGAACCCCATGGCTCAACTTGGTGTTGTCCTTAAGCTTCATAGAACCAAGGGTAGCTCTACGGCCCACTTCTTCCCGAACTTCTTCAACCGATTGTAGATTCTAGGCTTGAGGCCCTGCAAGACCATGCCGTTGGCATGCTCGACCTGGCTACTGGTTCGAGGTGGGCAACTGCGGACCAATGTACATAGATGTGATGGTCGTCGCAGAAGTCTGTGAAATTGTTGCCGGTGAACTACGTGCTGTTGTCGGTGATGATAACGTTGGGGACTCCAAAGCGGTGGATGATGTCGATGAAGAACTTGACCGCTGGCTCGGAGCGTATGTTGTCGATGGGCTTGGCCTCGCTCCACTTGGTGAACTTGTTGACTGCCACAAGCAGATGAGTGAAACCCCCGGTCGTTCTCTGGAGGTGCCCCATGAGATCGAGCCCCCAGACCACAAAGGGCCAGGTGATGGGAGGCATGCGCCGGGAGGTGTGTTCGCCTGGCGTAGAACTGGCACCCTTCACATGAACATATGAGGTTGATGGCGTCGGTGACAGCAGTTGGCCAGTAGAAGCCCTGCCTAAAGGCGTTGCCGACGAGGGTCCTGGGCCTGCATGGTGACCGCAAACCCCCGAGTGCATGTTCTTGAGGAGCTTTCTTCCTTCGTCAATCGGGATGCAGCGCTGCAGGACCCCGGACGGACTCCACCAGTACAGTTCCTTGTCATCGCTGATGATGATGTAGGACTTGGCCTGCCATGCTAGGCGGCGAGCCTCTGTTCGATCCTTAGACAGCTCTCCCTAAATGAGGCAGTCGAAGAGGGAGATCTGCCAGTCGGGTGACATGCTCGTCAAAGGAGGCATCGTTCTGACCTCCATGACCTCAGCCCCGCTCGAGGGAGCTTTAGTCGAGGTAGTAGGGTTGAGTGTGGAGGGAGCGGTGCCAGCCCTGAGGCTAGCTTGATGGAAGGTTCAAAGAGGTCCCTCGAGAAGACATCCGGTGGTACGGTCCCGATCGGCTTGGCTATGGTAGCCCCTCTGCGCCTCAAGGCTGAGCTTTCGGCTTGTTGAGCGGCCGCCACCTTGAGGAGACCCTAGACCTGGTCTAGGTATCACCGCGCGTCAGGGTTTGATGGCTTCGGCATATGCTGTAGCAGCATGGTCGCCACCATGATGTTCTGGCTGGCTCGATTGAAGGGAGCAGGCTCGGGAGGCTCCTCTCCAATGATCTACTTGTACACCACACGAGCTTTTACTCGAGCCCTCTCTTTAAGAGCGCGTGCGTGCTCCTGCTCGAGGGTCTCTTGGAGCTTGTAGAGGTCCTCGCGATCTGCATCCAGTTTGGCCGCCATTTCCCAGATCTGTGCCAACTATGCATCCCGCTCGTTAGTGTGAGGCTGCGCGTCTCGAATCATGACTGGTGGAGGTTTCTTAGCATGGCTAGCTTCCACCACAGCGACAGGCGTGGCGTCCACCGCCCCATCGCGTGTTTCATAGCTTGAGTCAGCTTCTACCTCGACGTTGAGGCACTCATGGGGTGGACCCCAATCATCCAAGTCAGAGTCACTGTGCGTGATGTAGAGGTTGGGAAGTTCTCCACGAGCACAGGCCTCGTCTGCCAGCTGTTGTCGGAGTGTGCCCAGCATGTAGCGTCGAGAGCCTGGAGCTCGCATGAAGCCCGGGTTCACGACATTTGAGAGGGCTGGCTCGATGCTTGCCATCGCTCGAAGAAGGGCACTAGGGCGCTCCTCTTTTGTGCCCATGGCAGAGTGGATGGCGGTGGAGATCGTCCGGGTGGTGTTGTTGAGGCCGAATGGGAACATCTGGCGGTGCTCGAACAACCCGTGCGGAAGAAAGTTTAATGATGAATGAGGCGTGCGTGCAGGGGGGCTCGCCCGGCTCCCCTAGTGAGCGGATGGTGAAAGTGAAGCCAGGATCCATGTCCAGGCCTGCTAGCTCACGCCTAGTCCCTGAGCAAGGATCGGATGAGTCCCCATGCGCACTCGCGTCTCCTGCCGGAAAAAGGGAGTAAACTGCGGGTGCGGATTCGTCGGTGGACGGGCAGCGGCCTGCAGGTTCCCCCCTCTCCTGAGCTCAGGTTAGAGGAATCCCCTGAGAGGGGACCCTCCTTGCCAAGTATGAGCGGGGGTACTCTGCATGTGCCATCCTAGACGAATGTCGGTGATGATGATGATGATGCCGGCAGGGCCTCCTCGCGTGGTGACCCGACCGGCGTGTCCCCCTGGTTGATCGCGGGGGCTCGACGCGACCTCCGCCAGGTGCTTCGATCGAGAGCAGGGATATGTCATAGCTGTGCCAAGGGACACAAACTCCATGCTCCCAAACCAGAGGATCATCCCACGCAGAAGCGGTGATGGTAAGTCTGCTATCCGAAAAAATGGCAGGAAATCGGTGTTACACGCGCTCCCCCTACCTAGCGCATCAACTGTCGATGCTACGTAACCCCGGGGGGTCACACCAACGAGTAAATTTATATCGCGTGCTCCCTAATCCAGATGGTGATGCAAGAAGAACTCGAGATTTATCCTAGATCGGGCCAAAGAAGGCCCTACGTCCAGCGGGGGGAGGATGAACTTTGTTATCTCACACCGAAGTGCTTGTACAGGGGAGAATACAAGCGTGGTGAATGGGAGTTGGTTGTTGTGCCCGTTGTTGCGTGAGAGCGTGTGAGCTTTTGAAAACCCCCTACACTACTCCCTGGTGCCTCCTTTTATAGGGGAAGGAGGGGCACAGGGTTACACAGTAGTTCCTAGAGTATCCGTACAATGACGATGAGGCGGCGATGTTTGGTCAAGTCGATGTTTCTGTAGCTGCGCGTCCGACCATGATGCTATTGTACTCTGCATATGTGGGATGATGCCCTCGAGGCCCGGCGCCCACCCCGGCATGTGCGGCTCCTGCACTGTCGCGTCAGGAGTTGGTAGAATCTTTGACTGGACGTTGCGCTCGAGGAGGAGGTCGAGGAGCTCGTGGCCCTGGATGGTATGGGTGTCGACAGGAAATGCGGGCGGCCTGTTGACTTTACCGTCTCGAGGGGGCGTACAGGAGCGGGTGAAATAGTGCCATTTGATCCCCTTAAATCCCGGGTATGGGCGGTAAAAGGTGGATTTGACCGGCGTACCGTGTGCTGTTACAACCGCTGTAGCTATGTGCTAAGATGGGAGTGGGTGAGGGTATTAAATGCGCCTGGCAGGTCATATGCAGGGCAATTCTTGAGGGGCTCATTCATCGGAAGGACTTCGGTAATCAAGGGGGCCTCGTTCGACGGGAGATTTCCGTAATCGAGGGGGTCTCGAGTCGAGCCCTTGAATGAGCCTGTTTGTGGGGTTTTGTGGTATGAGCCTTGTGTCTTTTGGGACCGTTGAGACCCTAATCGTGGGCCAGCCCATTTAGACATGTTGGTCATGTAGGATTTTGTTTGAGGCTGGTTTGTCTAGAGGGGGTTCTTTAGTGTGCGGATTAGCTTTCTTGATCCCTGGGTTAGGGTACCTCTTACCCAGGTATCCGACAAAGGGGTACCCACAGCACCCTCTTATAGTCTGGGGGCGGGCTGCGAGTTCTTTTGAGTCCTAGTCGTTGTTGGCATTTCTTAACACAGTCACCAAAAGATAGGTATGGAACCCATCCCTAGCGACTATGCCAAAAATGCCTTGTTGGCATTCCTTAACGTCGCTTCTAAGTTTGGCGGTTTAATTCCAGTCCTTAGCAACGGCACCAGGAATGCCTATTGGCAGGCCTTAGCATTGAGACTAGAATTGGATATCTAGCAACAATGTAAGTATTGCCTTGGTAATAGATCACATCCTATTAGAGATATTATCCGCAAGCGTACAAATCTATCATTATAGCATTTCACTCGGAAGTCTTTCAGGGTATCGTTATTTATATTTTCCTGAAAGAAGATGAGGTACAAATGTGATTAGCATATAGGTAATTGACTTCATATCATCAAACTACGGCCCCATGCTATGCAGGTATAAGATAATATATGGGTTGTAGATAGTGGACACACATAGAGCAACCTCAAGGATATAGGTAAATAAAGAATAAACGAATAATCCTAAGTGGAGCAATATACTACTTATACACTTGCAAAGAATAGTTAGTGTCATATAAATTATAGGTTAAGGGACTACTCTAGATCAAGGATGATAGGGATAATCCCGGTAGCTGATCTTTCAGCCGATGGGGACCTTTAGACTCCTACACAACATACGGACGTGGGGATTACAAGGGACGGACAGGACTAGGTCAATCCCTGCCGCCTACCCCTCAACAGTGGCATGCCATCATAACCGAAGGCCCCCTCATATCCGGGCACCATGCCCGCATACTAAGGAACTACCTATGTCCCCCTAGGACTCCCACCCTATGGATGGACGAGCTAGAACATAGGCAAACCCGAAGGAATGACGAGCCATCACCCCCTCTCTATTATAATCTCTAAGTATGTATATCATATGAACAATAAAGAACAAGTATGAGCAAGGTAGAACATTCTTATATAAACTATGGTCTAGCTCATACTCATCAAATATTCTAGGCTCAAGACTATACTCTAGTTCATATGCAAGAATGTATAAAATTGTAGAAGGCATAAGCAAGGAAGACCTCTTCATAGTGTATTGCCAAGAGTATGGCACTTCTTCCTAGGAGACAAGCTCTCCAAGTAGCTTAGCCTTGCTCCACTACTATTCTAACTAACTAATTCTAAAGCGGAGGTAGAGAGTGTGAGGTAGAGAGCTCCAAATGAGTGTGTGTGAGTGGGGGTGCCTCTCCACTCCTCTTTATAGCAGGTATAAGGCGGTGGAGGGGTATTCTAGAGAAAAACCAATGCGCACCGCCCTCCTCTGCATTAAACATACCGCCTTGCCAAAGCTCGGGCCGAACCGCCTTAGCGTTGGGCCGGCCGACTTGGGTGCGCCGGCCGGCCCCCTCCTGGTGCTGCTCGCACTGATCTTTAGCAGGTGGGCTTGGTTCTGGGCCCTGATCATCATGTCATGTTGGTTTTGGCCTAAAACTGCTCCGGTTGGGCTGTGATCCCTTGAAGTGGCAATTATGTCTTTCGGAAAAGCGCCTTTTTGGTGCGGATATTCCCTGTACTTCATGTATTTCCTACATAGTGACAATTCTCCAAGTACAAGTGGAATTTCATCAATAGTAAAGGTATATGTGTGTATACATATTTAATTCACCCCTTTTAGGTTCTATATTGGTGGTATAAATTCATCGTTAAGGACCGCCAACAAGATCCCCAAGCTTACCCTTTGCTCGTCCCCGAGCAAAGCTAGGCTTCGGTGTGTTGATCAGGAGTTGCTTCTATGCCGATTGTATTTCAAATGTACAAAATTTATAAACAAGTTTTCTACCTTGGTTTGAATAAATTAGCATTTTATCCACCCTGTTATTATCTTGAATCAAATGGGGTTTATTAGCTATCTCAAGTCTTGGGTGATTGCAAGATAGAACAGTTCTATAGGCAGTGCTTATCATTTATCCTAAGATCAACTATTCATCTAAAGGTTTTGAAAGTTTTATAAAAGTAAAGCCAAGTTCCTCAAATGATTTCCTTCAATAGCTCAAAGTGTATTTTTTACCTCACCAAAGGCTTTGTAGTGTTTGCCTTTCTTTTCATATCCTACCACTAAGGCTTATGAGTGGAGTTTTAGGTAGGTACGAGAGTAGGCATACTTGTGTCACATATATTGCTTTGTCAAACACCGGACCACAAGGAGATACAAGTCATACACTTTGATCAAGATGTACAAGTGTGTGGAATATGGAGGTAGATCCTAATTCCACACTATACTCCTTTTTGTAATTCCGATCTCTCTTTCTCAAATTTTATTTCTAAAGACATGGCTATCTTTTCTTTCATTTCATTTTTTCAATGCTATGGGCTTTCATGTGCCCATCTTATTTTTCTTTTACTTTTCTTTTTCTTTTCTTTTGCATAGCCATGTCTAGGTACTATCACATATTGAGAGAGATCATTCTTTTGTGAAGCATGGAGTATTGTCCTAACCAATATTTTTGAGTTTACTCCCAGTGTAAGAGTAAGACATTTTTGATGGATGGAAAGGATGCATATTGTGCGCAACTCTCAGTGTAAGAGTTGGTTTTATTTGGTGGGTGTACGTGAATCTTGATCATAGGTGCATGACTATAATCTCAACCAAGGTCATAACAATTTGACAAGGCACAATGATCAAACAAGCAGCATATGACTAAGGGTTTTGAATTTTGAATCATGTCATATGGCTTTGGTAGGTATTTCATAATCACTGAGGAACTATTGTTTTCAGTATGTTTTGAAATAAAACTCCGGATTTTAAGTTTCACTTTAGAACAAAGTCATAGCATAGTCCATTTTACTATATCATATCAGGCAATAACTTAGACAGGATCAAGCATGTGCTACCCACTAGTTCAAGTTTTTAGGATGAGACAATTTTAGCTGCTAAACCCAAACCTTAGAGAAAA
Organism: Cymbopogon citratus; assembly: GCA_031170775.1. Lineage (NCBI taxonomy): Eukaryota > Viridiplantae > Streptophyta > Magnoliopsida > Poales > Poaceae > Cymbopogon > Cymbopogon citratus. The sequence continues at coordinate 22,910 of DXKC01001342.1, forward strand.
CTCTATTATAAAGCAAGTATAAGAAAAATACAAGATAGAGCAACTATTCATCATCTCAACAAGGGTTGAACTAACATTTTTACAATACATATATAGAGGGGAATAAATGTTTTTGTTCTTTTTAGCATTTTTAGATTTTTTTATGTATGGTTGCAGAAGTTTAAATATGCTAAAAGGAAAATAAATTTATTTAGAAATAAATATGCAATGCAGATACCTTTGCAGGGGTCCTCCCCCAAGCTAGCTTATAGCCAAGGCACTTTATTTTGTTTTTGGCTTACCAGGTACTTTGTCATTGACTCCAGGACCTTCCTTGTAAATATTATGGTTGTGTCTCTGCAAAAGGTTAGTCCATAGAGAAATACGAAGCCTGGACTAGCAATTTGTTTTAATAGTCCAATTAGAGTTTGGATTAAGGTAAGTTTAGATCCAAGCACTATGCTTGCATTTTCAACTTATGAAAATATAATGAGCAACACATCATGTTTCAAAACAGCATGCTAAACTAGGATGGCAGAATGGCAAGTTTGGCATATTAGGTTTAGCTCAATGATCTATTCAGAAGGAATTCTAAATAGATCATAGCATGTCAAATAATTCAAACACCACGTTTGCACTATATGACCTATAAGGTTATGATGGATCGCACATCATTCCCTTAAGCTAAACATTTTTAATTTTATAAAGCGAAGGTATAAAATTTTTGTGTTTAACTCAATGGTCCGTCTAGAAATTCTAGTTAGACCACAGTAGGCTAAATAACCTAAACACCATATTTGCGTTATTCGACCTATATGGTTGTGATGGTACAATCATCAATTCCATAAGTTAAACATTTTTAAGTTTTAAAGCTAAGGTAAATATTTTTGTTATCATTTGTTTTTCAAAAAGCTAGAGTAAAACTTTTTATCCTTATTATTATTGCCTAAGTATTAGATATAAATATTTCTTCTTTTTTTTGAGTTAATAAGGATAGAGTAGATTATAATTATTTTTGTCTAAGTATTATATATATTTATTAATTTATTTTAAGGAAATAAATTATAAAGGATAACTTACCGGTTTACCTAGCGGTCAGGACTCACCTTTATAGTCCAATGAGCAGGACTTTTCTCCCCTTCAGCTTTTGCTTGATGAAGGCGTATTTGTCCCGGGAGAGTGGGATAGTTTCACATTTTTAGGCCTCCACACCATCTTACCTTTTTGCGGAGGTGCAGCAGTTTTTGGTTTTGGCAGCTTTTGGTTTGGCTACACCGGCTTCTTTGATGGTATAGGGGCCTCTTCCTTCTTCACTACCTTTTTCTTAGGAGCAGGTTTCTGCTCCTTAGTGAGAACAGGAGCTTTACCATGCCTCTTCTTTTTTGTAGGGGCTATTGTATTCTTTTTCCCTTTACTCTTTTTAGGAGCTATCTTTTCTTTTGCTCCGGCTTTTGCTTTATTTCTTTTGTATTATTGAGGCTGCCCAAGAGTTGAGGTTGAATTTCAACCTCCCTCATGCCTTGAGGGTTTGGTCCATACTTGATGCGAATCATTTTGCACTCTTGGTTTCTGGACTTCCATACTCGTTTTGTTTTCTTGGGCTGTCTGCTTCCACTCGGTTTTCTCTTGTACCCATTGAATGGGCATATTATAGTTTGCCCTTGGATGTGGAAGCGAACATGGCCTGATCCCACATGAATTACAGTGTTGGTGGTGTTGAAGAAGGGCCTTCCAAGGAGGAGTGGGAATTCCGCATTGATCCCATGTCCAAGATGACGAAGTCGGTGGGGATATAGATGTCACAAATCTTCACCGCCACGTTTCTAGCTACTCCCACCGGTTTCCTCAAGGATTGATCTACCAGCTGTAAGAGGAAGCTTACAGGAGACAAATACCCTCCCCAGATCTCATCATACAATGCTTTGGACATGACGTTGATGCTAGCACCAAGGTCACAGAAAGCATTGTTGAAGACATGTTGGCCGATCATGCATGTGATCGTTGGTTGGCCAGCATCCTCCTTCTTAAGAGCATAGGGATACAGTGTGAAGTGATCTGTGCTTCCTGTTCAAGACATTTCCCTGCACTTGTGGAAATCATATTTACTGATTTGAGTGGAGTTTCAGGTTTCCCTGAATCCTCCCCTGAACCAGCCACAAGTATAGCAGGGTTGTCTAGTTCGCTAAGACCGGTAGCAGCAATCACACAAGGTTTACCAAGTCTTGTGGATAACATATTAATAGATTCAAGCAAGATCTCAGGTTGCCCTGGGATCCTTCCTGAACTAGCATTTGTAGGAACAGTAGCTGCTATCTGAGCTAATTGAGTTTCTATCATTTTGTTAAAGCTTAGTTGGTTCTTAATAGCAGATGATAATCCTTCAATTTTAACATTTATATTTTCAAGGAATTTATCATTGTTCATTATCTTTTAGTAAGATTTTCATTAATTTTAGCTTGGCCTAAAACCAAATCCTTAAGTGAAGGTTGATTCGAATTGTAATTAGAGTGGTAGCTCAATTACCTTGGAATGGTGGATGAGGTTGGTTATTCCAGCCATTGCTTGCTCCTTGTTGCTGGCGAAACCCATTGTTGATGTAGGCTGCGTCTTTGCGGGTTTCAAGGCAATCGTTCCCCGAATGGCCAACATTACCACAGACCTCGCACGTCATGCGAGAGTCCATGGCGTTGATGGTGCCAGATGTATCTTCTGGGGCATGCTCGTCAAACTTCTTTAGGAGTAAGTCTATTTTTGCGGCAAATATATCTGTCTCCTTCACGGTGTGCATGCCTTTTTTGTGCTTTGGTAGGGGTCCTCTCTTCCCCCCAAGCTTGGTTTTCTATCATCTTGTTGATTAACGCCGTAGCGTTCTCAACATTGAGTGATAGAAAGGCGCCACCAGCAGCAGCATCAAGGTGCCCCTTTGACATGGGTGTTAACCTGTTGTAGAAGTTTTGGAGCACCAGCCAATCTTCCATTCCATGGTGGGGGCATGCTTGTATGTACTCTTAAAGTCTTTCCCATGCCTCCGGAATGGGTTCCGTTGACGTCTGCTGGGCAATTCTTCCCCTCAGGGCATTGGTTTTGCCTATGGGAAGAATTTAGCGAGGAACGCCGTAGACCATTTGCTCCAGGTGTTAAAAGCTTCCTTGTCCTTATAGAACCATTGTTTCGCCTTCCCCATGAGGGAGAAGGGAAACAGACGGAGCCTGATAGCATCTTGTGCGATGTCTTTGATGACGATTGTGTCGCACATCTCAAGGAAGTTTTGAAGGTGGGCGTTTGCATCATCACTAAGTAGTCCACATAATGGACTTGCCTGCACCATGGTGATCAGCCCGATCCTAAGTTTGAAGTTTCTATCCCCAACATTGATAACGGCCCGTGGGCATGTTAGCAACAGCAGGAACAGAGAACTCACAGAGTGACTTCTGGGCCATGTCGTTAAGTTCAGATGATGCGGCAGCGACTGGTTGGTTTGTCAGCGGAGTGGTAAAAGAAGTGGTACAAGACCGACTCTTAGGAGTGCCTCCGAATTTGAGTTGAAGTTTTTTGATAGAAAGAAACTAGTCATACACTATCCTATTTTCATCCACAACAGAAGAAAACATACAAGTTAGCCTGCATAGACAAGGGTCGTATCCTAACGAAGTCAATTATGTTTTGTTTTGGGTTCTTATGCTAATTTTATTTGTACCATTGCCTTCCCCGATAACGGCGCTAGAAATGCTTGTTGGCATTTCTTAACACAGTCACCAAAATATAGGTATGGAACCGATACCTAGTGACTATGCCAGAAATGCCTTGTTGGCATTCCTTAGCGTCGCTACTAAGTTTGGCGGTTTAATTCTAGTCCTTAGCAATGGCACCAGGAATGCCTATTTGCAGGCCTTAGCATTGGCACTATAATTGGATATCTAGCAACAATGTAAGTATTACCATAGTGATAGATCACATCCTATTAGAGATATTATCCGTAAGCGCACGGATCTATCATTATAGCATTTCACCCAGAATTCTTTCAGGGTATCTTTATTTATATTTTCCCAAAAGAAGGCAGAGTACAAATGTGATTAGCATATAGGTAATTGACTTCATATCATCAAACTATGGCCTCATGCTATGCAGGTATAAGATAATATATGGATTGTAGATAATGGACACACATAGAGCAACCTCAAGGATAAAGATAAAATAAAGAATAAATGAATAATCCTAAGTGGAGCAATATACTACTTATACACTTGCAAAGAATAGTTAATGTCATATGAATTACAGGTTAATGGACTACTCTAGATCAAGGATGATAGGGAGAATCCCGGCAGCTGATCTTTTCAGCGATGTGGACTTTAGACTCCAACACAACATACGGACGTGGGGGATTATAAGGGATGGACAGGACTAGGTCACTCCCTGCCGCCTACCCCTCAACCATGGCATGCTGTCATAACCGAAGGCTCCCTCATATCCGGGCACCATGCCCGCATACTAAGGAACTACCTATGTCCCCCCAGGACTCCCACCCTATGGATGGATGAGCTAGAACATGGGTAAACCCAAAGGAATGATGAGCCATCACCCCCTCTCTATTATAATCTCTAAGTATGTAAATCATATAAACAATGAAGAACAAGTATGAGCAAGGTAGAACATTCTCATATAAACTATGGTCTAGTTCATACTCATCAAATATTCTAGGCTCAAGACTATACTCTAGTTTATATGCAAGAATGTATAAAATAGTAGAAGGCATAAGCAAGGAAGAACTCTTTATAGTATATTACCAAGAGTATGGCACTTCTTCCTAGGAGACAAGCTCTCTAAGTAGCTCAGCCTTGCTCCACTACTATTCTAACTAACTAATTCTAAAGACGAGGTAGAGAGTGTGAGGTAGAGAGCTCCAAATGAGTGTGTGTGTGAGGGTGCCTCTCCTCTCCTCTTTATAGTAGGTATAAGGTGGTGGAGGGGTATTCTAGAGAAAAACCAATGCGCACCGCCCTCCTCTGCATTAAACATACCACCTTGCCAAAGCCCGGGCCGAACCGCCTTAGCGGTGGGCCGATCGGCCTGGGTGCGTCAGCCGGCCCCCTCCCGGGGCCGCTTGCACTGATCTTTGGCAGGTGGGCTTGGTTCTAGGCTCTGATCATCGTGTCATGTTGGTTTTGGCCCAAAACTGCTCCGGTTGGGCTGTGATCCCTTGAAGTGGTAATTACGTCTTCTGAAAAGGCGCCTTTTTGATGCGGATATTCCCTGTACTTCATGTATTTCCTGCATAGCGACAATTCTCCTAGTACAAGTGGAATTCCATCAATAGTAAAGGTATATGTGTGTATAAATATTTAATTCACCCCTTTAAGATTCTATATTGGTGGTATAAATTCATCGTTAAGGACCGCCAAACAAAGAGTCCTAAACTAGCCGTTTAGTACTTCTTGTGCCTGAATTCTCCTAGAACTCATCCATCTTCCTTCCTATTCATCGATCTCCATCTGGTCTTGCTAGGTGGTGGGACCATTGACTAGGCCCATCACCCTTCAGTCTTGCTCTTGGGGCACCTGTGGTGTCCCCCGTCGACACTCCCCTCAACCAAAGACACCTAGCATACGAAAACTAGGGGACAAAAAATACAAAACCAAAAGAGAAGCTCCAACATCAAAAAGAAGGAAAACTCAAAGGAGCCAACTACAATCAAAAGACATGGAAAGCCTATTGATATTTGTTACGCACACAGAAGAATCAAAGAGAAATAATCTGCAAGTGTACGAATATCGGTGAGCACTTCACCTGGGAGATAATTCTAGAGTATCGTATTTATTTATTTGCAAGGAGAAAATGTGCGATGACTAACCCAAGTGGCATGCTAACACCCCTAAGCCGCTATTCAAGGTATGAGACAAGGACAATAAAGAAGATTAGGACAACCTCTTGGTCCAACCTATGATAAGCTTTGTGGTTATTATTCAGATGGGGACGTACCAAAGAAAAAGAGACACCACAGAGGATGCTTAACCCTAGCACACTAATCCTACCTGTCTTACTAATGAGAAGATGCTCCAGAGAACCAACGAGGCTATCACCCCATGGTCTACCACCAATCTAGCTAATAGGATGTATCTATGAGTATTCAAACCCAAACACCACGCTTGCACTACGAATGATTACTCTATCCGCTATGCGAAGAGAATAAAGTAAACTTGTAAACCAAAGAACAATAAGAACAATGACTTACTAGTATTAGAAGTTGAATTGCTGAAGAATTTTGAAACCAAGCTCCGGGTTAGGGAGACTTGATCCCGCAGGTACAAGCAGGTGAGGGGACACCGACAGGCTAGGCTTCCTCCAACTTCCCCTCCACTCTATCTCTCTTAATCTAGAAGAACTCTAATCTCACATGGTCTACAAAGGTAATCTCTCTTGAGGCTATGCTCTATCTAATTCCTCTCTAGAAAATATACAATGAATAATGGGAATTTTCTTTGGCCAAGGGGTAAGGGCCCTGCTTATATAGCCCCTAGGATGAACTGCAGCCCTTGGATCAAACCGACTTAAATGGATAACTTTTATTGCATCTCAAAGGCAGTGGGAGGCAGGATCCATGAGACTCCACCTGATTGGTGGAGAGGGCAGGGCAGGCGCCCTGAGCCCTAGGGCAGCCACCCTGGGCTGGCTGCCAGGTGGGCCCTCCTCCGGGGGTCTATCTTCCTGACTCTTCTAGATTGTTCTTTTTCGGTAGTAGCTCTGTTTCTCTCTATGTAAACCTAACATGTGGGTCCTCTTTGCTTATTTCTAGGTGTCCTCCTGCAGAAATAGATATTCACCAAAACTTATGGAATCCTGTCAGTAGAACACCTATTCTATCATTGTTATTCATTTTAGATCCTTCTTGCAATTCGGTTGACGGTTAAAATTGATAGTTAACTACCATCAACAAACTCCCTCACACTTAGGCTTTCATTCATCCTCAAGAAAAGGATGGATTACTTTAGACACAATCTCTAGACATTAACATTAGATTATTCCTTAGTCATACCTGTACTGTGGGATTCAATGTGTCTACCTGTTGACGATAGTTATACCATGTTTTTATCCCATCAAAACCATCAACAAAACATTCATTCAGGAAGGAAACCACCAAACACATAGTAACTTAGGTACAAATAACTTAGTTCCACATGTACTGGTTATTATTTGGTTGTAGGCACTCAAAGCAGGTACTTTTCAGTGTCCGGAAGCTCTATATAAAGATTGGGCAACAAATCAAGTTTGGCCAAATGACAAACCAACTTCACATTGTGCTTAGAACTGCATGAGGAAGCCATCGGCAAAAAATGGACCCCTGGTCCCACCAAAGGGGGGTCGGCCGACCCCCACTTTGAGGCTTCCCAGCATGAGCTTTGAGCATGATCCATGTTAAGGTCCTAGGAGTCCATTTCCACCATCAGATCAACTTGTTTTTTCTCTCAGCGGTGGAAGATCACTTCACATGGATCCATGGGCCCACAAATAAGCATGCAACATGACTAAACAAAAGGAGTTGATCAAGCCACTTCACACGACAAGTGGGGACACCCCCTGGAGCACTGAGGTGGGGCCCACCTACCTGGGAGTGGGTCGGCCGACCCCCTTGTTGTGAGATTCCAAGCTGAGCTGCCTACCACCGACTTTAGCATCCAACCAGGAGATGGAGGCTGGGCCCACCTGTCATTTGGGGGTCGGCTGACCCCCACCTGGTACCCAACCAGGCCGGTTGGCACTCCACCACCTTCCTCATGTTGAACATGTGATGGAAATGCTCCACCCTTGATCCTAAGGCGGTTGGAAGGTCGGTTCATCCAACGGTGGAGGATGGGACACACGAATTGATGATGTGGCGCTGGAGTAGCCCCTACTCCATCTCCCCCTATAAATACCCCCTATAGGCCCTCACTTTATAGTATGAAACTTAGGAGAAAGCTATTCTCTAGTATCTTAGCTATGTTAGTGGGAAGAGAGTGAGGAGCTTCCAAGGAGGAGTCCTGGCCTGTCGGGAGTCTTCTTTGAGGAGCGCCTCAGCGGATGCAAGCTTCTTGTAAGTCTTTTATCTGAGTCTTTTCTAGTATTTAATATTTTGGTCTGGTACTTTAAGTATAAGAATCCTTTACTGGCACATTGCTTGATCTTGAGTGCTCTTAGCCTAAGGCTTAGCTTAGAGTAGCAAGAGCTAGTGTAGACGTGGTGTCTAGACTATTTCTTGCCAGTGTGGACTTCTTGTCGTAGTTGTGTAGACGCCTAGTGGTTAAGGTGACAGATTCTGCTAGTGTTTGGAGTTTCTTGCATCTGTTGTAGATAAGTTGCCAATAATAGTTGGGCTGAGCATGGTAGTCACTTAGGTGATGGGGAGGTGAAAAACCTCATTAACTTAATCCACCTTTTCGGGTATCGCCCTCAGTAAAGAGTGAGGTGGATAACCAATCACCTTGATTATACTTAGAAACCAAGACCAGACGTTAATACTAATTAGACCTCTCTATTCTATTATCCTAGATCCTTTGTTTCATCACCGGACGACCTTGAGCCCAGTTAGTTCACTTCGCGTTCCCCGTGGAAAATACGATACCTGGAATACTCTCGGTGAAGGCTACATTAACTACCGTATACTTGCGGTATATCCATTTGCCACTTCTGGTGTCAACGCTACCATATTTTTTTAAGCGGTTGAAGAATAGAACAGTGTAAATCAGAGACTTCTATCCTCCTTTTACCCTATCACTCAGAGTTTTGTAGATAATTTTGAAAATAAAAGCTTAGCTTACCTTCTCCTCCATGTAGCACACTTAAGTCACTCAAGATATGTGTTATTTGAAGATCATCACTTGAGACATAAGTCTAGCACATTACAGTACAAAGCTATATCTGGGGTTTGAAGGTATTTCAAGAAGTAGCATACTCACCTTGCATGTCTTGCTTAGTCAAAACGGGATCCTCGAAGGGGAGTGTCATACCCTTAGATCAAGATGTGCATGTGTGTGAAAATATTTGGTGGCTAATCTTAATTTTACTTTGCTCCTTGAACAGGTTTCTCCTTCTTGAGATATTGACATAGATTTCTTCAAGTAAAGACCATGAGCTATCTTTCTTCTCTCTCTTTTTTTCACTTGGGACATTTATCCTCTTTTTGATGCTTTATTTTGCATAGCCTCATGTCCTGTACCTGGTATATAATAAAACTTGAAAAAGTAATGAATAATAACTTGGAGCATTTATTTTTGAATCCTAACAATAATTTTGAATCTTCTCCCAGTGTAGGAGAAGATCAGCAGTGGAAAGCATGTTTGTGCGTACCCCCAGTGTAGGAGCAGTAGATATATATGTGGGTATACGTGATCTTGATCTTGGGAGTATGACCTTCCTCTCAACAAGGGTCACACACGGCTTGACTTAACTCAATACAAAGCAAGTAGCTTATGTGCTAATTTCTATTTTAATGATCAAAGGCTCTAGTAGGTAATTATACTTTTACTACACAGGAGAAGCATAGCTAATATTTTGATATCTTTTTAAATAATTCATCGAATAACAAAAGTATCAGGGGGTCAGATTCTCATGACTCTACTATATCGTATTCCACAACAACTTAAGTGATATGGGGTCCCTATAAAATAAGTTTCCAACAGTACAGGACTCCCGGGAATTATCACGGTGTGAGTCAATAGAGATCATGGCTAAAATAATCTATATTTTTATTCTTCAGCATGTATTTAGATTTTATTTAAGAAATTCTAATGTGAAATAGAATAGAAAGGTAGCTGTACAAAAATGTAACGTGGAGAGGACTTACCTGACCGTGGTCGAAGGGCTGAGCCAGCAGGGCCAGTACCAGGGCGGGCGTCCAAGGCCTTCGGGCGGCCGCCCCACCTGGGTGGCCTCCTATGCTCCGCTTCGGCGTGCAGGGTCCTCGCATCATGTTTTCTCAAATATTTTGGTTGTTGCACCAAAATCTTTCTGTTTCATCATAGGTTGCCTCCCCCATACTTGTTTTCTGTTATTCTTTATTCACAACATGGTGGAGACAAAAGAACATAGGCAAAAATATCCAAACCAATCTTTATTTCATTATCATTTAAGGCACATATTACAATGATCAAACCAATCCAAACTAATTTGAGATAATTCAAAAACTAAATTGATGGTGCCTTATCAAATGTTTAAGATAGTCTAATCTACTTCTTCAAGTGCTCAAGCTTAGTCACCCTCTTATCTAAATCAGCAGTTCTCTTATCCATCTTCTCGTTAGTGAGAAGAATGGATCTACTCTAGGTACACTGACAAGACTCTAAGGAAGCAACAATGGCTTTTAGATCCTCGTGAGCTTTTTCTAAGTCGGCTAAGGTCCTACGATGCTTGCATGGCATCTCTGACTTTGCAAGAGCTTGCTTTGGCGCTTCCTTTGGTGGGATGAATTTGAATTTGGTTGCATGCGCATGAACTCCCTCGAAGTGGATATGATCTCCAGTGGCATACTTGGCATAGATGACTTCTCCATTGGTCCTCACCCCCAGCAGCATCTCATTGTGGTTCGAGGGCAAGAGCTTCGTTCCCGCAGGCAGCACGATGACAGGCCCCTTAGAAGGTGCATCTTTGAGCAGGCGAGGTGCAGGGGGCGCTGTTAGCACTGGCTGAGTGAAATATGATTGGCCATAGCTACGCTTTTTGGGCAGAATAGCAGCGAGAGGCTTAGCATCTAGAACTGGGACGAGAGCAAGAGAATCACGCTTGGGATGGAGTTGAGATCGATCCCGTAGGGGATCATCCTCTACTCCTCGTTGGCCATCTAGAGTTGGGAGAGGAGGCTAGCAAGCTTCTCAGCAGGAGGAGAGGAATGGTTGACTTGAATGCAAATGGTGGAGGTCCTGGGCTGTTTATATAGGGGTCAAAATGGGATCCGAAAGGTTCCACGATCAGTATAGATTTTCTTTATGAAAAAGTATATTCCTAATATGCTGGAGTACACGAGAAGGCAAAGCAGAAGGAGAGGCGGCGCAGGGGTAGGGCAGGCACCCTAGGGTTTAGGGCGGCCGCCCGGGCTTCGAGCCCGGCGCCGTCCAATCTTTTTTGTATATTTTTCTTATGTTTTTATTATTTTAGAAAATAGGTTGCGGCCCAAAAAATAAAACTAAAAAGGTTGGGCCTAAACTTATTTAATTAAGAAAGAAATTAATTAGGTCCACCTCTTCTAATTCTATATTAGGCTCTAGAAAAATTTTAAGACGTTGTCCATTTACCTTAAATAACATACCTTTGTTATTTTGAAGTGTTACCGCTCCATGCGATGATGCGCTAACCACAATGAATGGTCCTTCCCACTTGCTCTGAAGTTTTCCATGCCCAAAAAGCTTTACCCTGGAATTAAAAAGTAATACCTTATCTCCTGGGGAGAACTCCTCTTGATTCTTTTATCGTGCCATCTTTTGACCCTTTCTTTGTAGATCTTCGCATTGTGATAAGCCTTTTCTCTCTACTCTTCTAGTTTAGAAATTTGCATTCTTCTCTTTTCTCCTGCAACATCAAGATCCATATTCCATCTCTTGATAGCCCAGTAAGCTTTGTGTTCTAGCTCCACTGGTAGATGACAAGTCTTTCCATATACTAGTTGGTATGGGGACATCCCAATTGGTGTCTTGTATGCTGTTCGATATGCCCAAAGTGCATCATGTAGCTTGTCCCTCCATGCAGTACCCATATCATTCACTGTCTTTTGTAAGATATTCTTAATTTGCTTGTTGGATGTTTTTGCTTGGCCACTTGTCTGAGGATGATAGGGAGTGGCGACGTTGTGACGTATCCCATAGGGTCGCATGCTTAAGGGGCTCGAAGCCTAATCTGGGTTAGACCTGAATTAGACAAGGCTTAGGGTTTTCTATTGGGCCTCTAACTCGGAACCCTATAGGGACGCCTATATAAACAAGGGGTAGGGTGCGACCAGAAGAGATCTGTTACACACCTTTTGGTAGCCGTCGTTGCTCTTCCCATGCTCACGCCTTAGCTCCTCACAGACCTAGTAGTCTGGAGGCGCATCGCTTCTTCCCTGCATGTGTGAGACACCTCGGATGTGCTACATCTAGAGTACTTGGGTCGGCGGTGGTCGGCAACTGGTCTGCACAGGTTGGCGGTGGTCGGCGAGTGGTCAGCGACGTGCTCGGACGTGGTCTAGAACGTGGTCTGACAAGCCACGAGCGAAGGACGACCACACAACTACTCTGCCTGCTGTGACGTGTACAACTACATCGAGCCGTCTTCCGCTGCATCTGCGCGTCTAGCGGTAATCCTGTGACCTATACCTGGCAGTAGATCCTGTTTATGAGGTTGAAATTTTGTGTTTTTTCAGCTAGTGTAGCACCCTCATAATCCAACAGTGGTATTAGAGCTCTAGGCTGTCCTATTATAGGTTTGGTTGTGTGCATATGGTGATATGCGCAGTTATAGATAAGTTTCTTATCTTGGTTCATCATCTTGTCGTGCTGGTCTTGTAATGATCTACTCATACTAGTTGGGATTCTGCCATCCGAGTTAAGTGATACATGTAAATCCAGTCATAGCAAGTTAGAGATCAATCAGATTGATCGAATCGAACTCTACGTCAAGTGCCGAGTGCATGTAATGCACAACGGTGGTAGATGGGATCTACTACCAGGCGCTGATTGGCTGAGAAAAGTGTTCCTTGGTAAAACAGCCGTAACTTTTGATCTGTAACTCAGATTGAGACGATCTCTACACTTCATCGTGATCGGTGAAATTAGAATTGCGAAATAAGGCTTGGAAAATAGAGTTTTCGGTGGTTTAAGTTTAGACGTCGGATTCGGTTAACTCTATTTTTGTAGGTATTTATGATTGGTATAGCCCTTATGTGTATGAGATGCATGTATATTACTATTTCATGGCTTGCATGTCATGAGGACAATATGGGAAAGAGCATTAAAGATATTGTCACCAATCATGTAATGGCCTGCGTGCCAATCTGTGATAATTCAATCTGTGACTATGTAATTGTAGTTCACTAGCATGCGTTAGTGATAACTGGTCAGCGGATTCATCACTAAAGGATGGCATACATGGATCATGGAGATGGAGATAACCTTAATGAACAGATTGTTGAAGATGGAGATCTTCAAAGGGACTATGGGCTATACTAAGTCATATCTGTTTAATGTCGTTCTTACTATGTTCTATTTTCACATGCTATAATATTTTATCTATATGCGTGCGGTAGTGAAATTGAACGATCCCTCCATTATGTTTAAGTTAAATGCTTCCCCAAACCTTGCACTGTCACAAGTCTTGTACAATTAGTGGTGGGTCTATGAAATTAGGGTGCCACTGGTTTTCCTTGACTAGACAGGTTCGTATCGGATACTTACTGCAAGAGGGTTTGGTTACTTAAACAAGGTTATCCTATCGGTTAGGGCCCTTGAAGCATGAGAAGGTTGAGTGCTCGGCATAGCGATGCCGGACCAACAACAAGAGTCAGATGAGATATGATTAGCAAGGTGTTGCTTACCAATCTACCATACCGACCAGCGGTGATGCTAAAGCTCA
>DXKC01001343.1:0-14388 GCA_031170775.1 Cymbopogon citratus
GTTTGATCGTGCCATTAAATTGTTATTCAACTAGTAGCAGGGCGCGCGCCTTCGCGCGCCCGTGCAAGGAAAGATGCAGAGTGCTATGATATGTGTTATGAAGCAGTCAGATAATGTGGTATGCATTGATATATACAGAGTATTAAAAAAATATATGTATAACCATCATGGTAGAGCATGCTTCAAATATTACATATATATGGTAGTTAACATTGGAAATGGTGTATATTACAGACATTGTACTATTCTTTATGCATAGATATTAAGGATGCAAACTTTGGTGATGGCGGTTGTCAGGGAGCCTCTCCATGTCCCTGTCCCCTTGTTGGCAGCGAAGACCCTATTGCTGGGCAATAGAAGCACATGAAACACTCGTAACCTCTGTAGAATGGAAATCAGGTGGCTACATGAACAAAACAGAACTTGTTACCTCTTCAAAATCTAAGTACTGATATTCTCTATGAATTCTAGAACTGAATAAGAAAAAACTACACCAAAAATGCAAACAGAGAGCGGCTATTTTTTTTATTGGCATACCTGAATATTAAATGTCCACTTATCTGCCATTCTCTGTAGCACAACTTGTTATGAAGAGGTTGAATGTTTTATACCTCATTGCCTCTGTAGCTAAGATTGTTGCCAAGCAGAGAAGATTAGCACAGGGAGTCATTATGAAAGGGTTTGAAACAAATCATTAGGCACATGCATTACCTTTGTGTCTCGGCATCCAATTCATTTTATCTGGTATATGGATATACTATGAAACAGGATACCAACAAGCTGTAGCAGTAGATATGGAAAGACTAATCGAGATATATCTAAATTTCAACACTTTTTTGCTCTAGAGACAGTATTCTGATTAACTGTCAGCATAATTTAAATGTACAAGAAGCTAGGGCCACCTAGTAGTTATTCATTTTACTGGAAATTGGAACGGTCTTAAGAAAGACTCTGGCCCATCTTTCCTTCATCTACAATGAGCCACTTTAGTAACATGAACATAGGAATCTTGTTGCCACATATTAACCTTTCATCTGTCTGCAATCAGTGCAGCAAATAATACAAGGACACAAACATCAGCTGTGGTGCAAAAATGCAAACATTAACCATGTGCAAGAACAACTAATACTGATACTGTTGTGCCAGAAACAATGGATGAGGGACGAAGAAGCAGTCCTGTGTTGCCTCCATTAATCTGAAATAGCATTCGCATGTAGGGAAATATACCGGACCAATGCACGCAAAAGGCAACAGGAACTTACTCCATAGTAGGATCTGTATGTCGAAGAGGCAGTATACATTGGGTAGGAAACGGTTTGCTATTGACAGATAGCATGGCTTCCAAAATCACCACACACATGAGAAGAGTGTCTGCATATTTTAATAGATGCAAAGTCCATTAAAAATAGATCAACAAATCCCTGGTTAGAAATGGCCATGACCTTATTTCTGTAAGAACATCGTTAAATACTACCATAATTTTCAGTTCAATTGGCACAATGTAAGCCTAGAACTGACATGGCGAGGAGTGTCCTATAGCTTGATGCAAAAAGATGATATCCAAGCGACAAATGCATAACTATAATGACAAGGGGAAATAAAAGCAATGTGTAAGTTTGCAAATCAATTAAAATAGCAACCGTCAAACTCAGATTTTTGTCGAGGAAAAATACCCAAGTGTTCACTGATGGGAGTCTTCATATAAAGTTGTTGGTTGATTGATAATGCGTAAGGCTTGATTCGAACATGGGTTTACCATCTGTAGGTTTCATGGCTTGAATTAGCCTGACATCTTCATTTTAGCATGTCCCCTAATCGTGGTACCATTGTTTTGATTTTTGAGATGCCAACAATGAGATATTAAGCCTCCACGAAAGATAATTCATCGCTGTGGTTGCATTCGACCGAAACACACAAAGGGTAATTACACTTTACCCTAGTTATAACTTCGTGCAATACAACAAAAGAAATCAAAATACATTTTGTTTGTAGACACAAATTTTGAGCTGCGGGGAAAAACTCAAACCAACAAAAAAAAAAGAGGTTTCAATTTCAGATGACTTCAACTCAATTCGGTACTCGTAGTCCTAAATATATGAAATGTCGAGCCAAACATACACACCATCAGAAACAAAGCATCTGTTGATTCTAGGACTACTGGCCAAGATAACACACTACCAAGAAGCATCCACCTGAGCCTACTGTTTCCGTGTGCCCTTCCCAGCTGGAAACTCAGTCGCAACAAGCTTGGCGGCAAAGAAATCTACCAGCAAGCAAAGAGAAACCTGCTTTGGTTCAACCAATAAAGGAGACCAAAGCAAAGTTTTCAGCAAAGAAATGAGATGGGACCAAAGATATAAGCTGTAAAGGTGGGTTTTTTTAGTGCAGGTAGGACACCAACTTATGAAGAATTTAAATGGCATAGGAAATGGATACAGCCTTAGCAGGCACCAATCAGGCAATCACTGTGGTGCATTAACTCTGATTTCCCAACCTATACTCTGCACAAGACAAGGCAGAAATATGAGCGAATAAATAGCTTAGAAACTGTAGTACGTACATGTCTATGGATAGTAGAAATTTAAGCAGCAATGGTCCTGCTCCAAAGAATAGAAAATGGGACAGTCCTCATGTCAATAAAAAGATAGAAGCAGGATGTCATTAAAAAGTTAGGAGCAGATTTTGATGTCTTGAAAATAATTTATCCAAAATAGGACAGTGGTCATCCAGTCCTTAGTACAAAGGAGAGACAATGGCCATCAGGAATAGACGCAGGAGCATCAATCTCTCTCACCAAATAATCTTTTTTTAAGACAACCACCATCACAGAGTAAGTAAATTTTTAGGACAAAGCATGTTCATGCCCATGAATGAGAGAGGAGAAAGATTGGTAGTCTCAAATCGAGTAGTATAAAAATCTGTAGCAAACCCATAGTGTTTTATTGCAGGGGTTAAATGAATCTAAAAAAAAGCAAAGAAGGGTCATAACTGTATCCTTGGCCAGCTCCTCAATGGTTGCAAGCCGCACACTCAACATCGAACTCCCACACAGGTCATTGGCTGGGGGTGACGAAACATCTACTGGCACAGGAAGACGCACGAATCATCCAAGGGTTTCGTAGAGCACAGGAACACATGCGACTGGGCGTCAGGAGGCAGCGGCGGGGGCGCTAGCCCCGGCAGCTGCTGGAGGGTGCTTCCAGCCCAGACTTGCAGTGTGAGGCGGCGTGTAGGAGGAGAAGGACAGCCACCGCCATGCCGAGGGCGGTCACTGCACCGCCGCCCTGCCGCGCCCGCGTCAGAAGAGATGGGGACAGAGGGAGGGGAAGAGTAGAGGCTGTGAGGGCTCACCGGCGCGAGGAACGGATGGGAGGGGGCCACTGGCGCGTCGCCCGCAGGGCACTCACCATGGTCGCCGTCGCTGCTCCGGGAGAGATCGAGAGAGAGAGAGAGAGAGAGAGATGACGGGGAGATGCCGTGATTTTTTTCAAGGAAAATCGGGAGCTGAGAGGCAAAATCCAATTCAGCGAGTCTAGAACATACTGCAGATAGCGAGCGGAAGAAGAACGTGAAGAAAAAAACGTCAACCTACCCCAGCAGTAGATGAGGCCGAGCAGTTGGGACATCACCGCCAGCCGGCGCCTTGGCCGTTTACCGGCCGACCCACCTCCCCCGGAGGCGGCCGGCGACCGCGCACCACATCTGCTGCCAGGAGAAACCTTTCCCCTCCGAAATCAACCGTGCGCAGACTGACAAAGGAACCGAAGGAGCAAAGGAGCTGCGGGCGGAGAAGGCAATGGGAACGCAGTCGACGCCGGCCAGATCCGCCCCCAACAGCAAGCCTTCCCCTCAGAAATCAGCTGGGCGCAGACTGCATGGAGGAGGGAAATGAGGGGATGAAGGGGCTGCCGGTGGAGGACGCAATGCCAGGGCAGTCAACGGCGGTGGCAAGAACGGCAGAGGAAGAGAGTTCAGTGGGCAGGAAGAGGCAAAGGAGTCGAGGAACGAAAAGAAGAGGAGACCCCGATTGCGGAGAAGCCGAGGCAACAATTATTGGTCCGCGAAGCAGGAGGGTGAAGCTGAAGCCCGAACAAGAAGCGATTTTTGGATCAGCTTCGGACGAATCACCTGGCGACCGAATCAGGACGGCACAGTGAAACGAACACGTAGGTGCAATCAGGTGCACACAACCGAGGATCCGACGGACAGAAACATTGTGATGACGTGGATGCAGCTTCCATCTAAGGAGCTGTCCAGATTTGTAGGGTGTAAATGAGGTTTTCTTATTTGTAGGAAATCTAGTACATATTGTGTTGTTATTTACCGGAGTTATATAATTATTTTTTATTAAAATCTATTAGGTATCCGAATTTGGGACATTTTTTTCATATTCGATAATATCTATGCTCGTACCTGAATTCGAATTTAAATACGATTCTATGATGTGTTCGTTCGTTGTAATCATTGTAAAAAAATAAACTTTTTTGTTTTATTTTGTGCGCCATTATTATTATCCTAGGGTGGTATTGAATCTGCGTGCGAGGACAGTTCATCTCTACATCTCTTCTCTACAACTAAAAAGGATGAAATGGAATCGTCGACCGGCGAGCGAAAACTGCCGCCCCACTCCTTCGCTCGCCTGGCGTGCGAAAAGCCGAAAACTACTCTGCACGCCGAACTCCCGTCCCGCAGTTAAGCCTACCTCCACAGTCCGCACGACTTGGCGAACAGGGACACACGAGCACGGAGCAGCGAGCGTCAACTGCTAACCTCGCACCTAGGGTTGGGGCGGCAAGCGAACGGTGGCGGCGAGCAGCAGCCTGCTGAGGCGCTTAGCAGTGGAGCGGCGTAGGCAGCCGGCACCTTGGTCTCCTGCAGCAGCAGGGGCGAGGCGTCGTGCGCAGGCAGCAGATCGGTTCCGTGGGGCCGCGCAGGAGCCGCTGCACCAGGCCATGCCACAGCGGGCACCACCGCAAGCCAGCCCGGCAGCACCAAGCCCCAGTTGGCTCCGTCAGGGATTTGTCCATGGTGGCCGGTGCTGAGGATTTACTGGAATGCGTGCTCTGGAGGACAAGGAGCTTGCATACATGACGCCACCGAGGAGCACAAGGTAACTGGATTTATTCTTATTGTTTCTTGGACATGTGATAGGGGCTGCTGCCTTCATTATCGATATGAGATGCACCAAAATGTAACTCACAATAGCAATAGGATAGGACAGTCTCCACTACAAATTTACTATCAATTATGATTATGATATGATGTCTCCCATTTGGATATATGCCCTATGAGTATGTGTGCAGTATCGTATACTATGCATAATTCAGACAAAAGTAGTCCTGGAAGACTGAATCGGCCGGCAGCTTGGAAGGATTCGCTTGGTGTTGCTGAGATCTGCAATGCCCCGTGCATTAGGCCTTGATAGGTTTGGTAGCTGGCCTTTGAATCAAATCACAGTGCCAAATTTCTTGTGCCACCGGGATTGACTCTTATGTTGAATCTGCTGTAGTATTCTGATGGGATTAACTCTTTGGCATGTTTTTGGAACTGAAAAGTTTCAGTCGACAACACGTGTCCAGTGAATTCAATTTGGTTACCATATCTAGATCATCTATAGTCTTACACCGGATGCATAAACTTTTTCCACTATTCTGTTAGGACTATCTATTTCTACTGTGGCCAATTTCAGTTTCAGGGAGACGCTGAGCACCATTGGTTCTTGAAGCTGCGACAGTCTATTTCTAGATTTTCTTGGTCGCCTATGTTCAAGCAAGTGAATCCCCCTTACCCTGTTACCTTACAGAAAAATAATGTCTCAAGCACAACTACAGTTCCCCAGAGCTTCTGTGGAAAGGGCATTGTATTCTTGTGATAATCAGGTATGAGACAGATTCAGATTTCACAATTACATTTTTCAGGGTTCAGTTTTCTGGAGTAGGAAAGGGAGGTAGAGGTGGACACTGGTTCAGCGATACCACTACAAGAAAGCACTCCTATGGGAAGAGGTAATTGATTAATATATGATGATTTGGCTTTCACAAACACAAAGGCACAGAACTGCACAGCATAGGCATAGCTCATGCTCTTGTTTGTTTCCTGTTCAATCTGTGTAGAGTTGTACTTTGGGCAAGGACTGATAGGAGTCTGATTGCAAAAACTCAGGTAATTTAATTGTGCTTACTCTGAACGAAATTTGCAATGGCTCTTGTGGCCCACTTTTGTTCCATGAAAACTATAAGTACATATCTATGATAAATACGAATTATAATGCTTGTTATTCAAGGATGGGAGATTTTAAAAACCATGGAACTGGCATACCATCATTTCCTGACTTCTTGCCCTCACTTAATGAGAAGTAGGAGTTTATTGACATACCAAATATGGCAATTAGAATGCCCATTATGTTCCTTAGAGCGAAAAGATTTGAAGGTAGAAAAATAATTATCTAGCTATCATTTTATTTGTGTTGTAAAATTGAATTGAGTTTTTTTAAAGAGAATGAGAATTACAGTCTACTGTTGCTCGCTTCTTGAAATGTATTTTTTCTTGAGCAGGATGCTACAGTGATAATGCTACCATTTTCTTCCATTCATTGAGTAATTCTAATCAGATTAGAGCCAGGTTTTATGGCAGAGCTAGGCATAAGAGTTATCCTTGGAAACCTCTCATTTTCGACATTTTAGTAAATGTGTGGCTCGACATCTCTCTTTTCCCACAAGTGAAATTGACTTACAGCAAGCAGTAACTTCTCTAGGTGATCTTTTGATGTTGTGTTTTATATAATTAGCCATTTGTCTGGAGCAATCTCATTTCAAATTATTTAGCATCGACAAATTATGATTGTGATTCCAAAGTTCATCCCTGGTTTCAAATTCACATATATGATCACTTTTGGTGACCTCCAACAATTGTGAATGGGTTATCTCATCCGGTTGTAGGGACACTAAAGCGGAAGTTTCGTCTTTGCTACAAGAACTTAAGTTTGACTCTGGACCCAGAGAAGCCATTGCAATCGACAAAGATTGGAATTGGATGCAGAAATTTCTTGAATCAGAGAGGGTACAGTACATGTTGCCCTTTGGCAAATTAGTTTGTCTTATCGAATGCGGGCATGAAAAAATTTTAGCTCTCGTTGCAACGCACGGGCACTTGCCTAGTAAGCAAGTTAAATTGGAAAAAGGGCCAAGAAATTAAGCACAATTTTTTAAAGGGCCATGGAATTAATTTTATTGTATATTTTCTTGTTTACGAGTTTTGCAAATAATTTGGTTTGAGAATCCCATAGGTGGTTTGAAAACATCAAATTTTGTACTTCCTCCATCTCAAAGTATAAGACGTTTGACCTTTTCATCCTGAAGTTTGACCGCTCGTCTTATTCAAGAAAATTTGTGTAAACATAGTTAAATTTAAATCATTTTTAGAGAAATTTCATTAGTAAAGTAAAGCCATGAAAAAGAAATTGATATTTTGCATAATTTTGTGAACAAGATGTGTGGTCAAAGTTAGTGTAAAAAAAAATCAAACATCTTATAATTTACGATGGAGGAAGTAATTTACAAAACAATGGTATTAATTATTGGAGTTTTAGAATCTTTCGTTTCAAACATCTTTTTCTTGCTCTACACTCACCCACCCTGCTATTTTTATATTATTATGTTTGCTGTGGCGAGCTATACATAGCAATCATCGTATGTTCAGTTTCAACACAAAAATAATAAAAGTTATATATTACAAGTTTCAATGTCGCCGGCAAGCCATGTGCACCAAACGTCCCAGCTAAACTATTGCATGGCCACAAATAAATAGATCTTGTTATTATATCCAAAATACAATTTGATCTGTCATGTTAAAAGTTTTCCCCGTATACGGATCTGAATTCAAAAGTATTGAGACAGATAGATATGGCAAACAAGTCATAAGCAAACACAGTAATTAGCTAAAATTGGCAAACAATGAAACAAGGTTCAGATTAGCTCATCTCGATGCATTCCCCTCCTTCCCCAAGGTTTTCACCACAAGGATTGTTTGTTTCACTACTAGAAAAAAAAAAGAGAATTGTCATGCTTGTCTCTGTAGGGGCATGTACAGCCCAGCAACGAAAACTAGCTTTTTCTCTTCTTCAGTTATATATACCGCCACCTAGTAGAGAAATATAAGCAAAAACTGATGCAATGGTTAGGTCCTGGCATCCTGCTCCAATCCTAATGTGGGACCCATGTATAATAAATAAATAAAGCAAAACAGTAGCTATTGACTTCTATTATTGGCCAGCTTTGAGAGAAACTTTAGCAAATGATTTCTTTATTCTCTTATAGCATTCCCAACAGATTGCTTATTTCCGAATACCTTATATGTATAGGTGATCTCCAAATTGGGACTTTCAAGTTGTCAAAAAAAAATTGGGACTTTCAAGCAGGCAGACAACTTTAATAATTGATTTATTCAGAGACTCATATTACTTATGGAACTTGCAGTTCCAGCCCTTCAGATTTTCCCATAACAGCAAATAAATTAATGGCAACAAGTGTACCTACACTGCAAGAATATATCGATTTAAGGAGGGAGAATGGTAGAAGAAAATGTGTCTAATTTTGGTTTGATTAGTTGGTTTGGTCGCCATTGTGTCCTTGCAAGTAATTACAACAACAAGCAATTAAGGATCGATGTGATGTCGTATGCATACAATTTGGAATAGAAGAAGTATCTTTTCAATGCAGTAGAAGTTAATATATGTTTTCCTATAATTTCAGTCAAATATGAAATGGGTTGATTTAGAGCAAATTAAATGAAAAATGTGTTATATCTGAGGATGAAGGGAGCGAGTGTACACTATTTAAATGATTTATAAAATTAAAATGGAAGCAGTAGCAGTCATGATTGAGTGGCATGTATATACACGACGTAAAGAAACAAACAAACAAATTTATGCATGTCTCCGGAGAGAAATGCAAACAATAATGTGGCCGGCTAATCCAGGTCCATGTATGCTTCAAGCCAAAATGGAATCGAGCTCCTTCTTCAGACAACGGATCTTGATGCGTCGTCCCTATCTTTATTCCTTATATATACTATATATATTCCATTATATCTTACAAAAAAAAATGCGCTAACGATCCATCGTCGTTTATATATGTATATTTATGTTTGTTTGATTTGATTTGAAGTGGAGTTATTACCTCTGGCCTGCATTCGCATGATGGTGATTGATGGCTAATAATAAGTAGCTGGAATCTCATCATAACGAAGATTCCATGACAAAAGATATCATCAAATTTTGGAGTTATTATATACGTACGTACGTACGATGCTGATGAGATGACGATTACAGTCCGGTGAGTGGTGATAAGCGCAATTACATGTATCGGAGTATATCATATATAACACTGTCACTTTCTGATGACCGTATCGTATCGTATCATCATCAGTTCATCACCACACCTGGATGGAATGGAATTACATGTTGTTCCCTTGTAGCTGCTGAACCCTGAATTCCTCCCCCACTTGTACGTACGTCCTTGCATATATATTACTATATGTGTGGTGACTGGTGTATCCTAACAACAATCGTGGCATCATGCATCCTCGACTGTACTGTAGTATACGTGACAAGCAAAGTACAATATGTGATGTGGCACTACTTTTTTATTTTTTTTATTTTTTGCTTATATATGTAATGACGTTCGCCGGCAACTCTTTCTTTGTCTATTGACTATATACTCCAATCCACGTTGGCCGCCGTCCGCTGCGTGTGCAGCCGGCGGCGGCATTTGCATTGTTGACGACCAACAGCTGAACACCTCCACTTGGCTGCCATACCAATGTGCTCCGCCGGCCTGCCAGGGTGACCTTTATCCTGTTGCCCGACGTCAGATCAGGTCCATAATCATATTCAAACTATATACGATACGATACTAGTTTTCGGTGTTTCTCCCCAGGGGTCACACCAACGAGAATTTATATTGCGTGCTTCCTAATTCGGATGATGATGCAAGAAGAACACGAGATTTATCCTGGTTCGGGCAAAAGAAGGCCCTACGTCCAGCGGGGGGATGATCTTTGTTATATTGCACCGAAGTGCTTGTACAGAGGTGAATACAAGTGTAGTCGCGAGCGTGGAGGACTCGATCACTCTCGTCTATGCGTCTCTCTGTCTCTGTCCCCCTTGATCTACCCCCTAGTGCCTCCTTTTATAGAGAAAGGAGGGACACAGGGTTACACGGTGGTTCCTAGGGTGCTCGTACGGCAGTGCTGAGGCGGTGGAGACTGATCAAGCTGGTGTTCCTGTAGCGTCGTGGCGGGATGTGACGTTGCCATACCCTGCATGCGTAGGATGACGCCCTCGAGGCCCGCTGCTGAGCCGGTGTTCATCCCTGCACGTGCGGCTCCTGTGCTGTCGTGTCGGGAGTTGGTGGAACTCTTGACTGGCCGTCGTGTTCGAGGGGGCGGTCGAGAGGCTCGAGGCCCTGGATGGTATGGGTGCCGGTGGAAAATACAGGGCGGCTGTTGACTTTGATGCCTCGAGGGGGTGCCCAACATGGTATAGTGCTAAAAGCGGGTAAATAGTGCCGTCTGATCCCCTCAATCCCGGGTATGGGCGGTAAAAGGCGGATTTGACCGGCGCACTGCTCACTGTAGCCACGTGTTTAGTCAGGGGTAGGTGGAGGCATTAAATGTGCCTGGGAAACCGCGCGGGGGGCAGTCGGTCGAGAGGCTCGTTCGCTGGAAAGACTTCCGTAATCGAGGGGGGCCTCGTTCGTCGGGATGTTTCCGTAATCGAGGGGTGCCTTGAGTCGAGCCCCTGAGTGAGCCTGCACGCGGGTTCTTGCAGTTTGGGCTAATGTCGTCATGGGATCGTTGAGACCCGTTCATGGGCCAGCCCATTAGACGTATCTGGTAGCGTGAGATATTGTTGAAGTAGGTTTTATCTCGAGGGGGGCGATCTCAGGGAGGTGTATCTGGAGACTTTAGCTTTTTAATCTCGGGTTAGGATACCCCTTACCCAGATATCCGAATATTCTGTGACCGGGTTGGCGTGAGATTCCACATATTACAGTACTTGGGGGGCACAAAACGCAAAGATATAGCATTCACAGCAGTCAGAAGCAAGTTCCCGCAGGAACGGGCGTCGATGAATGAAATGAAGCAACATAATTCAGTCAACAGAATGCCACTGGGATGGTACAAAACAAACACTCAATGCTCAAAACGAATTTGGCCACGTCAACTGGTTCAAATTCAGCATCAATACAACCACCGCTGCATATGCACCTATCATACAGCTAATGTAGAATTAGTCAATGCATATAGTCTTCCCAGCAAGTGTACAGGTGAGCGTGTATGCAGAATTTCGATTGGGTTACAATTCAAAAACAAAAAGAAGGAATTTCGATTGTGAGCTCAGGGAAGCAGCGAGTTGGGCTGCGCACGATTGGGAAGGGCTCCAACAATCCGATCCACTAGCTTTGCTCCCCTGTGGGATTTGGGTATCTTCAATATCTTCGGATGTCCTTTGGGGGCTTGAAATTGATGGGATGAGTCTCTGGCGTCGCTGTTAAGTCCTCTTTCCACATCTTTATGGTCTTATCCGCCTCGCAAGTCACAAGCCTTGATCCACTGACATCATAGGAAAGGGCATATATGCATGCCTCACTCTCTAGTGATCCTGAAAATGGGGGAGATAAACCAGTAATGAGCATGACCATTTCAAATCTTATACTTTTCTACAGACATTGGATAAGAATCTAGGTAACACCTAGATGATGGACCTCTGGAATAGTTTGGCTAGTTGCTATAGAGTAACCAAGAACTCTGTGATAACAATTAGGCTGATTTAAGCCGCCAGTAGCAATTCTGAAACTACTGTTCTTCTCAAGCACCTCTCATACGAGGAAGAACATTGTGGAGACTCAAAACAGAGTTGCTTATCTCCTATTATCGGTGCTTGCATGATGTAAATAAAAACTTACCAGGCTGCACTATAGTCTGATCTTGTTGGAAGTTATGGCCACTCTTCCAGTCCCAAAACCAAAGGCTTCCATTATCCCCTGCACAGAAGGTTTCAAATATTGACAAGTTAAACGCCATTTTGTACATCCAAATGGTCTCAACAATTTCACTTAGTCTGACTACTAATAATTTTCAACATAGTTATATAACCCAAAAAAAGGCTATACTGTTTTTATTCAAAATTTCAAAACAAATGCACACATCATTCTGGTATTTCTAATCAACATACTATTGCATTTAAAAACATTGTGAATCAGAGTTTCTAAATAAGACCACATGTATGTTCAATTACAACAAACATGACAGTATATACGACATACCTCCAGTTGCCAAGACACCATCCTCATTTACAGCCATTGAATTGATAATTGTTTTCTGCTGCGACCTGAACATAATGAAGATATTGAGGTGTTTCAGTGGCATGCAAGAAGCAATTAGGAAGAGCCTAATGTAATGTCAAAGAGGGACTCAATGAGTTTCCTCTATATGTTAAAAAGAATGCAGAACACAAGATATTTAAAAGCCTAACTGATCAGATCAGCGCTAAAAGAGAGAAAGGACGGGGGAAGAAACCAGAAGGCAATAAAGAGATTTTGTTTCCTTGCCAGGATAAACCGGTTTCTATTTGAATCTAAATTTAGTATCTGCTTATGAAAATATTTTTGTTAGAAAAAGGAATTTTTATTCCGGTCTCTGCAAGAGTTGCACACAACCAATTCTTATTACAAATCCACACTCTTCTGTTTTCTAAGCTTTCAAAAAGCAAACCAAATAAAGGGAAACTGATTAAAGGCTAAGCGCTAAGCCTTTTCAGCAACGACCATCGCTTATGAAAATATTGGAAGTACAATCCCAAGTTTACTCCCGTTCATGTCAGGGAACTAGCAAAATGTGCAAAGTCAAATTATTATTGAAAAAAGGCAGGAAGGGAACAGTGTGGAGGTACAGAAGGCTGATAAGGATTCATCACAACCAGCATATGTATTAAGTAACTTAATCGCAAAAAAGGAGGTAATTTTTTGAAAATCACAGAAACGCCCAAAAGTTTCTTGGCTTGTGGGTCGTGCCACCCAACACCATGTATTGACAATTAAAAGGCATTTCCATCTGACATTATATGGTATGGCTTTTGATATTAATCATGTAGTAGTGAGCATGAACCACAATGTGTTCAGTTACAATAAAAAGGACGTACCCAGTGCCGTAGGCTCCCGCACTGCGGGGTCTGGGAATGTGTTCAGTTACAATGTGAAAATGAAAATTAATTATATGAAAGACTCACAGCATGTTGTGCAGAAATTCGCCTCTAGGAAGGCTAAACTTCTTTATGTTGTCTGCTGACGCTGAAGCAAATGCTTTCCTGAAAAAAGGTTACTATATAAAGTATTGAAAATCAAATTAGGGATGAAAACTTACTCCTTTGGATGAAGCGCCATAGCTCGGACATACTTTTTATGGTGTGTAAGGGTACACATAGTCCTCCCTGCAGGAGAAAACAACTGTCATAAACTATATATGTAAATACAGCAGTATACAGTGTTCCATTTGACAGATGAATTACCAGCTACAAGATCCCAGAATTTAATAGTTGTATCATGTGAACCAGTGACGACTTGAGGATCCTGAGACAAGAGAAATCAAGAAATAAGTTTTTTTATGAACTGTAAGGCAGGACAGATAAGAATATTTACCGTAGCACAAATACATTTTAAAATAGCGTAGCTTAAATGATAAAACTGCTGATAGCATAGGAGTTTATCAAGGTTGCTCATTTGCCTTTTATCATTCAACTTTAAACTTCACTAAAACAACCAATTGCTAGTATTTTCAAGGAGGCAAAATATATGCATGGAACTGAGAGACCCTGCTTCAAACAGTCCATTGGCTAATTACTAGGGAGTGACTCCAAATAAAACCACACATGTATTGTTCGGCAGAACTCGATACTGTGGTGAATTGTGAATTTGACAGGTGAAAATGCATTCTTACCATAGGCCGAGCAAACACTGAACAGACAGTGTTGTCATGCCCTGTTAAAGCAGAAACATGTGCTTTTGTTCTGATGTCCCACACCTGTATATAAGGCAAGAAAAAACAAATGAGCATCTACAAAACACGGATACTTGGGAAAACAGCCGTATCGCGTGTCTGACACGTTTCGGACACGGATATGTATCCGATACGTCACCGATACGTATCCGTGGAGTATCGGAATATTTATTATTTTAAAAAAATCGGATACGTTTTTAGGATACGTATCTGCTGGACGATACGCGTATCTGTGATTTGGATACGGCCCAGCCCAACTAAAGCCCAACATCCAGCCTTATCCTCCTGCCCACCCTATCCTCCCGCACGCGCACACGCATCGCGCAGGCGCCG
>DXKC01001344.1:0-11652 GCA_031170775.1 Cymbopogon citratus
AAATATGAAGATCCTTTTGACCACTTTTTTCACTTAACTCTTGAACTCTTGCCTACCGTTTATTGATCTGATTCTTGTACTTGTTCTGTTCTGAATCTGAACCTTGTATATATGTTTGTACATGTGTATAATCGCTTCTCAATTATTGAAAAATCTATATGTTTGCGTGCACATACGACTTACAAGATCATATTGGTATCTACTGCAGGATGAGTCTCAAGATTTCTACAAAAGGCAACAGCTCAGGGAGCTGGCAATGCTAAACTCAACCCTGAGAGAGGACAGCCCTCATCCTGGGAGTGTCTCTCCATTCAGTAATGGTGGTATGAAACGTGCAAAAACAGGCCAGTAGAGGAATAGCTATGCTCTCATACCTGGCCCCGTCCAGGTGTGTTATGCCGTCGTCATGGGAAACGCCATGCCTTCGGGCAATGTTTGCCATGGGCATGCGTGAAGGAAGCATGCCTTCACTAGCGGAGTCCGGTATCAGCTAGTTTTCACCTCCGGACAGGGGAAACTGCTGGGAAGATGAGATAGTCGCGGATCGTTGGTTGGATCCAGCGTCGGTTGTCGTATGGTCTAGAACATTCGTTCTATTTGTTATTGACGGTTAACCCTAGTATGTGGTGGTATGCTGGTGAACTGCAAACTGCATGATAAGCTAGAGAGGCCTGAGTATTGTGAGCTTTAGGTGCATTATTGACCCTGTGATAACCTTTTTAACATTATGGAGTTGCCAAAAAAAATAAATAAAAAATAAGGGCCATCAGCTTTTGTACCTTGTGGTATTGTGAGCCGAAAATGTCATAAACCGCGATTTACATTGCCTAGTTGTTAACAGGATACCATCCTCTGTTCTCGGCTGTACGATCCACATTATCGGAGCAATTTCAGCCTTTCGGCACGTTTTGAGCCGATTCATTCAGGGATGTTTGGCTCCAGTCGATTATATTTGTGTAACATGGCCTGCGAGATGATGTTGGTTTCCTGGGGCACATAAGGCAGTGGCGCTCTGACGGCGATAACAATGGCTGGTATGCAACGGCATTGGTGTTGCACAGAAAAGGGCATGGTCCGAACAACTGTAGGCTCAAGACCTTGGGTCATGGCAACAGTTTCTTCTTTGGCAGCCCATTATGCAAACTGTAGCGTGTTCAGCTGTCCAGAAATTTGTCTGCTGAGGTTTCTGTTCTGTTCGGTGCTTGAATCGGGTGAAAACGAAATTCAGAAAATGATAGTCCATGGACAGGGCCCAGCAAGGGTAACTCAAGAGAATACAAATCATTGCAGAATCAATGACAACTAAGTAAAATCTATCTCGAAAAGAGCTGTATGATACGTGGTATATATACAGAAGAATGTAAGCTAGGTGCTCTAAAGATCAATTGACCTTCATTTGCAAGTGTCAAACTACTGTAACTATAAATACAGTAATATCATAAGAATGTAAGCTGTAGGAGCTGTCAAGATCAACTGATCATCGTTTCCTGAAGGGCAAATAAGAACGAGATAAAAAACAAGCAGATATTTAATAGACCTCGTGCAGATCAAAGTAGCAAACACTGAACAACCGTCCCTGTCTATATATAGAAAACAGATGATACAGACGTGCACGTGCATATGTTAAAGAAAGCTCCACACACCATGCTTATCTCAGCAACCACATAACAAAATCTAAATTCATCTCAGCAAGCACAGCCAACAGAAAACAACAGCATTCTGAATGCACCAAACAAAGAAAACATTTCCTTCATGGCAAAGAAACAGAGCAGTTCTAGAAGGGCACATGCTAGATCTTGGGCTGTAATTTAAATAATCATAACATAAGATGTAATTTGCTTAGAACTCTTCAGACAGCGCAGAAACTAGAAAATGAATATGTACCAAATAGAGGGCTTAATTCATCCAATAATCAGAAGTGATCTGCAACAGACACCTGCCAAATCTGTTACACGGACATCTACGAAACAAAGAGAGACTAGGAGTTTACAGACACCTCCAAAACAGAAAGAGACTAGGGGTAGCAGAACATTATTTGATACCTGCCAAATCTGTAACACAGACATCTAACCAAATAAAAAGAGATTAGGAGTTCACAGACACCCGCCAAACAAAAAGAGACTAGGAATAGCAGAACACTATTAATATAAAAATATAACATTATTAATACAAAGATCAAAGATGCAAATACTAGGAAGTAATCATTGAACACTAGGGATAATCCAGACATGACACCAAGAAACATATTCTAGGAAGCCATATAAAACGAGCTGGCTCATTATAAAACGAGTCGAGCGAGCTAGCGAGTTACGAGTTTTTCGTCCAGCCTTATGTCAAACAAAATATCATTGAATGTAAGAGGAACTATGTCAAACAAAAAGAAACGACAAGTTTACAGACACCTGCCAAACAAAAAAGAGAATAGTAGCAGAATTAATATAAAGATGCAAATACTAGGAAGCAATGATTGAACACGAGGGATAATCCGGACATGACACCAAGAAGCAAATAGGAAGCTATTGAATGTAACAGGAATAATCATGTCACCTGAACATGCACAGATACGACACTAACATTTAATTACACTATAACGGTAATAACTGAAAAAAGCCCGCGAACCTGACATGCACGCACCAGACAATAATTCAACTGAAATAACCATCGAATACAACTGGGTATTATTGTTCATGTCAAAGGATCTAGATTGTACTACTATATGACAGATTAGAATTCACATTCAAGCACGCACATTGCATCAGATAGATCCGGAACATATTACCAAATCTCACCATATATACATTAGACTACCACCAATCATAACACGACCAGAGTCACAGATTTTCACATCGATAGTTTGACAATAACCAAAATAATACAATACCAAGTTCTAATGATGCCATGGAGGTAGACAATAAAACCTCTAGCAATAGTAATTGCGGATACTTGGGCCATCAGGCTCCGCCAACCTCCTCCACGTAGACGGAGGCAGCATGGATGGCACGCAGGCCAGAGCCATCAGCACAGCCCGGATACTTCTGACGCTTCCTGGGGATCATCTCCCACACCGGCTTCGGTGCAAACGCCTCTGACCTAGCTCCCTTGATCAGGCCGTCACATCTCCCACCCTCTTCCTTCACCTGATCCTTCACCTGCAGAGGGAAGGTCGGCTTCACAGGTAACGGCGGCAAGGTGATCACCTTTCCAGGTTCAGGAGTCAGCGAGATGATATGCTTGGCTGGCTCTGGAGGCGGCGAGTAGCGATCCGCAGGGAAGTTGGTAAGGGCGCTGGCACCGCGGAAGTGGATGTTGGCAGCGTCGTAGGCGTTGGCAGCCTCCTCAGCGGTGTTGAAGGTACCGAGCCACAGTCGGCGGCGGCTGTGCGGGTCGCGGATCTCCGCAGCCCAGCGTCCCCACGGCCTCCGACGGACGCCACGGAACCGAACGGCCGAGCTTGCCCCGGCCGGTTCCATAACGTGGCGCCGCTTCACGCCGACGCTGCTGCTGCTGCCACCCCTCACCCTCCGCCGAGGAGGAGGCGGCTGCGGCGCCTCATCCTCGCTGGAGGACGAATCGGTGGCGTCAGCATCGTGCACCAGGATCCGCACCACGCGCACCCGCGGCCGTGGTTCAGAAGCCGCCGCCGCCGCCGCCACAGCGGCCAGCTCTTCCAGGCGAGGGTTTGTACCCATGCCTTGGCAATCCGCTCAATCCATGGGGATATGGTTTAGGGGTTGGCTACGCTTAGCCTCCGCGCCCCTCCATGGGAGCGTGGGGTTGGAGGCGAGGGTAAGTGTTTTAGGGTTAGGGTTACACACGAGCTTGTGCGGCGGCGGCGAGAGCGACCTGTGGGGCTGCGGTGGAAGCGGGGAAGACGAAGGGGAAATTGTGTTGATCGGGTGGGGACTAAAAGGAGAACGGGCTGAGGGGTACTTTCGGTATTTGCGGCTAGAGTCACGCCGCATCACTTCATCAGGTGGGAATCTCCGGTTCAGAAGTTCAGGGTGAGGATATTCTCTAGATCCGGTTAACGGATAGACTGATGTTACTGTAATAAACCTTTTTTCCAAAAAAAAAATGTGGAGAAACTTGTACTATGGTGTATTAAGTGTACTCCCTCCGTCCCGTAATTTATGTTGTTTTAGCTATTTGTGTGGTACACCAGACATTCAGTGCATGTGGACAGAGAGCCGGTCAGATCGAGACAGAGGGAGTACATATTATTTGTGCATAGCTAGAGTTGCGTGACATTCTCAAAAAAAAAAAAAAGAGTTGCATGTCATAACTTCTTGTGGTTTTATAAAATGTATTACACGACGAAACTAGAGTTGTGAACTTGTGGTGATATCTAAAAAATGAGAAGTGCAAGCTATACACATGACTCTGTTTTAGAGCAAAAGCACAACATGATACACGAAGAGATAACACTAAATTCAAACAGTCATGTTAGACATGTAAAACATGCAAAAAAAAAAATTATACGAGCACGCATTAAAAGGTTTCCCACGCATTCAAATGCAAAAAAAAATTATACGAGCACACATAAAAGGCTTCAAACTCGTCGTTACTATGTGTCAACCTTTGCTTCCCATGCATTGCAAGGTTTAACGGATATTGCTTGGGATGCATTGGAAGCAGTAGCTGTTATTGTTTCCCGCGCATTGAAAGCTATGTGCAACTCAATGTAATAGAGTCATGGTAGCTAAGGGCGTGATTGGTAGGTTGAATCTGCTGGTGCAAGGGTCATCACATGCACCATCTTTTACTTTTCTGCTTGTTTAGTTTCCTGTGCCAGTGGTTTCAGCCATGTCCGCGCGAACCCCAAAGCACCTTCAGCCAGGCTGAGGAGGAGAAACGCAACTTGGCTTCGTTTCTCACGGGCTAGGCCAGCCGGGGTTCAGAGCGGTGGGACAACTTTCATCCTTCACTCTGGTGCATACAACATCTTTTACACAGTGAATGTCTGGTTAGTCGCATGAGCTCTGGCTTGGCTCAGCTGATGCACAAACCAAACAGAGGTAGATTTCATGCCTTTGGATCTAGTCGGTCTGGGTCTCATGGGCCAGTATCACATGAGCATGGACGAAAACTGATGCCAGGAACCAATCATGTCCTAAGACAGTCTAGACAAAATTGTCAAATAACTATTCCAAATGTGTCCAACATAAGTGAATGCATGCTTTATAAATGCCTCATATCCTTACGACCACAGGCGGAGCCTAGTGGGGGCAAAACAGGGCACGGCCCCCCTTGTCCATAACAAAATTAGCAAGTCCTCTTCAGCATGCAAAGAAATCCCAATAGTCCTGTCATTTGATATATAATTTGGCTTTGCTTTTTTTAAATAGTGTGTGGTCACTTATATTTTGTGAAATGTTACTTACTATAAATATATATAAATAGCTAATTTTAGATTTAGTCACTTGATATGTGACTAGTTTTTGGTCAAGTTGGCCCCACCTTAATTTTGTGCCGAGCTCCGCCACTGCTTACGACGGTAATGAAGAATGTCCTTTCTAGAAAGATCAATGAAGAAAATATTGAACACATGCTTTTCATATGCCTTCATGCAACTCAAATTTGTACATCACTTTCACTTAGGAATTAGGATTGATAATAAACTCGAAGATAAATATAGATGCAGTGGATTTGAACGAATACCACATATATGAACATGGCTTTGAATTTGCAACCGCTATAATTGCAGTGGCTTGGAATATTTGTCTTGCAAGAAAAAGGAAAATATTTGATGATTTTACAAGTTTCGCAATCAAAGATAACTTTGTACAAATATTAAAGCTCTATAGACATAGAAAGCCAAGAAATAATCAAAGAGAGAGACTATTAAAGCATGGACACAAAAATGGGAATATGAGCTACAATCTCAGGCAGTGGCGGATCCAGAAACAGATCAAGAGGGGGGCTAAATAGTAAAGCCTATGGTTAGAATGGTCTAAAAATTTGAATATAAGTAGCACTCTACGATTTCAGAAAAAAAATAGTCTCATCTTAATACAAATAAAGAAATTCTAAGCTAAATATATAGCATTGAGATCATCTTCCATGCAATCCTCGATTTAATCAACTTAACCACTAACTAATTGCTAAATTTAGATTGTTTTGTGAACCAAAATACTTCCCCCCACCCCCCCTGACTATATATTACATCTCTTTGTTTTTTTCCTATTCTTTTTTATATAAGTTCCCTTTCTCTTGTGCTCATTTTCATACTTCCCTTCGTCATTTTGGCTTACATCTGTACAACATGCATTTCATTTTAATAAAAAGTAGGATGGAGCCTCCCCTTCTGACATCGGCAAGGAAAAAATATCTATTTCGTTAGCCATACATTCCCATTCCTTGGTATACGTTCACGTCCTTTTTGCCATCAAATCAAAATTTCAGCCTAGAATCAATGGGGTTGGTTGAAAGTTCCATTTTCTTGGGCCATGTTTAGATCCCAAATTCTGGGTTGCCAAATTCACTGCAGCGGTACTGTAGCGTATTGCAGTATTTCGTTTGTATTTGGTAAAAATTGTCCAAACACTGACTAATTAGGCTCAAAACGTTCGTCTTGCAAAGTACAATCAAACTGTGCAATTAGTTTTTGATTTCATCTACATTTAGTACTTCATGCATGTGTCGGTATTTTGATGTGATGGAAAATTTTCTTTTTGCGTAGTAAATTTGATGTGAAATTCTGAAAACTAAACAAGCCCTTGGATGAAAAGTTAGCCAAAATCCAAAAGGCTAGTATAAAAAATTCGATTTGACACCGCCTCGTACAACTTCTTCACAGATTACCAGATCATGGCAAACTTGTACAACTCCACTGATCATTCCAGTCCGCCTCATTGGAACATCAAAAAGCATCACTGCTACCTTCTTGCAGGCTATGAAGGATTCCCAATTCAAAGGTTCACAGAATCCCAAGGACAATGAACTCCAAGGCCAATGCTTTGGCTCATCAAGCTTTTAAATTCTAATTATGTAGCCACTGTGCTTTCTTGTAATGCTGCACCATCATAGGCACCTTGATCAGTGCCCCATACACATGGCACTCTCGACTGTAAAGCTGGAAACTATGTAACATTCTACATGTAAGATGTTATTAGAATAATACTAAAATAATACATGGAAGCTGGAGTATATGCCAGTTATAGAAAAAGAAATGGCGAGCAGACGCTATATGCTTATATGCTCCTCTCAGCACCGTTTTCAGCTATAGTTCCTTCATGGAGAAAAAGCTATAGTTCCTTCCTCTCCGCACCGTATTCAACTAACGCACCGACGGCCGAGAGCATCAGATTTGTTCTTTTCTCTTCTATTCTATTGCCGAATTAATATACAGTACCAAGTAGGTCGGGTATCAAGTTTCCGCGCGAGCACACCACCTGCTGTCCAGGGGAGTGGGGACACCCTTCCTGTCACACCATTTCTGGAAGCAGCAGCGTCAGACTACGAATATTCTCCTTCAATTTCAAATGCAAGCAAACAATCCCAGAGCAGAGTAGTCCAACCCAGTCCCAGCACATTCTTTTTGTGTGCAAGCTAACAATCCCAGAGTAGCAGACATGAACACCATGGTGCAGAAAATGGGACAGCGTCAGCATCAATGCACCATAGTACAATATAAATCTAGAAAATCATCGAAACCAATGGAAACAAAATAGGACCAGAGCACCACTAACCCATCAGTAATATCTGACTTGGCATGATTTACTAATTCCATCTGAACATCCCAAGAACAGAGCTGTCAAAAAAACCTACAATATCCAGCATCCACATGAGTACACGACTACAACTGTAAAACAACCACACGATCACATTTACAATGAACCACATAGCCATCCAAAACTTAAGGGTACAGCTGTTGATGATATGATCAAGTCAACAACATTTATGGTTCAACTAGTACAATCTGAATGAATCAGGATCGCAAAGAGCGACTAACAGAGGAAGCGGATAACAGCTCCTAATTTACGAAAAAACTGAGTTCAGCCTGCCCTGTCGAACTTAGTCTCACAGAGCTAACTAACAGAGCACACATAACAGCAGCATGGTGCTCAGCACAACTAAGTGAACATTTTAGCAGGCTGCACTCAGCAAAACTTCCAGTGATTGTTGCAGTTCACACATGTGACGAATGTCGTCATAGGTTCATCAGCACTCCGTGTCTGCAGCTGATAGTAAGTCGTCTTCCGCTGGCCACATCTGCCACACTTAAACTGATCTGTCGTTGCTTTTGGTGCTGCTCCCCGCTCACAGTCAAACAGAGCCTTCTCCTTGATCTGCATATTCTCTTGCTTCCTTGCATCACTAGCCATCTCATCAGGGGATATATCTGGAAGCGCCTCTGGTGTCACTTCACCAATGAGAACCCTCCTCCGGAAATCAGTGTTGTTTTCAGCCCTCAGGTTGAACATTATTGACCTGTATTTGGTCTTTTGGCCTCCAGTGGAACGTCCAAGCTTCTCAAATAGTGCAGACTCTACTTTCACAGCAACTCTGAATGGGTCGCATGCATCAACTTCATCCAAGATGTTTCTCACTTCATCTCGGTCATCATTACTAGTCTCTTTGGAAACCTTGGCAAAGGCTTCAGCAAGTAGTTCCCGGATTTTATCTCGGGTAGGGTCATTGCATTTGACAAGAGATGTAAGCTTTGGCGTACCATTTGGGGCAGATGCTGGCTTCTTCGCATCAGGAGTTCTACTGACTTCTTTCGATACCCTTTCAACCTTCACAGTTTGGGCTCTGGAACCATTACTAGCTGTCTTCTCAACTTTGACATTGGCAGGCTTCTGACCCCTAACATCCACATCTCTTTTCTCAACCTTAATGCTTGCTGATGAAGAACTCTTTTCAAGCTTCATGGGCCTCTCATCCACATCTCTTTTCTCAACCTTAACGCTTGCTGATGAAGAACTCTTTTCAAGCTTCATGGGCCTCTCCTTCTCAACCTTTACTGAAGAGTCACTTGATCTTTCATTCTCTGAACCGCCATTTTTCTTTCCTGACTCTTCAAGGACAACCTTTTTCCAGTACCCAAAAAGGTCTGCAGCGACTGACTGAATCCCTGAGTGAGGGTGTTTAGTAAGGGGTCGAAGACGTTTGCCAACCTGACAAAAAAGCATAGCATGTAAGGACTGCAATCCAATAAGCGGCATAAAAAAAACTGAACTGGAACCAATACATAAATGTATTAACAAACAGTAAACAGGCTAAATAGAAAGCAAAAGTTCAACACCTGAGTATTAAGCTGATATGTTTTTGTTGCAACCTTGTTTTACTCAACAATTTAAAAATGGATTGAGTTCTACGTGCCAGAATATCTATATGACTTATTGATAGGGGGTCCAAAAGTGAATGCTATATAATAACATTTGCTTTGCCAAAAATATAAAGAATTTTAAACCGAGTAACTGGCTTCCTAGTCTAAAAGAAACCATATTAGGCATGTTCCACAAGCTTTCCCGACAAAATCCGCAAACGACAAAACAGCTAGATTCCAGTAACTACTTTTATCAGAAAATAATTATTACTAGATTCCACAAAACCCGCAAACAACAAAATAACCGTTTGCCTCGTCTTCTTTCCTGCCAAATCAGGATCCTGTACACAAACTGAATCAAATACAAGACATTGTGCATGATTCATGTCCGGACAGTGGATTGACTATGCTAAGAGATTAAACAAAAGTTGGTGCCTGGAACACCACTAGTATACTACTGTTTGCAGAATACCAGTCAAGATTAAACTAATATCCAAAAAAGTGACGAAATTTCCATATCGACCACAACAGAGTTCAGCAAATTCAGGAGGCAAACCTCAACACAACGCATATCTATCAGGCATGAACTGTGTCATTTATAAAGTCCCAGCCACCTGCCTCTAACTACAAACATTCCTAATACCAGAGGCGGCCTCCTCTAACAAAAACTTCAAAATGCGCAGAAAAGGAGAATTGCCTTGTTCGGCTGGCTGGTGGCTGGCTGATTTTACGTGAGACAAAAACACTGTTGCTGGCTGGCTGAACCAGCCATCCGAACAAGGCGAATATATCATATACCTGTCCACCTGAAACAGGGACAGGCATGTTCCACAAGCTTTCCCCACAAAATCCACAAATGACAAAACAACTAGATTCCAGTAACTTCTTGTATCTGAAAATAATTACAACTAGATTCCGCAAAATCCGCAAACGACAAAATAACCGTTTGCCTCGCCTTCTCTCCCGCCAAATCAGAATGCCGTACTAAAACTGAATCAAATACACGCCATTGTGCATGATTCATGTCCAACTGTGGATTGACTATGATATTGAATCACAGATTAAACAAGAGTTGGTGCTTCGAACACCACTAGTCTACTACTGTTTGTGGAATACCAGTCAAGATTAAACCAATAACAAAAAAGAAGTGATGAAATTTCCATATTGATCACAACGGAGTTCAGCAAATTCAGGAGGCAAACCTCAACACAACGCATATCTATCAGGCACGAACTGCGTCCTTTAAAAAATCCCAGCGACCTGCCCCTGCCTACAAACATTCCTAACTAAAACTGGAAGCACTCTAACAAAACATCAAAACACACAGAATAGGAGACTATATCATATACCTATCCACCCTAAATAGGGACAGGGGGGCGGGGGCAGGAATTCACTAGATCTAATTCCAAACGAAGGGCCCTGTTCTTCGCGTATTACAAGAGACAGAGAAAGGGGAACAGGCCGTCGATTCGACTAGGCATATATCTAAGGGAGACCCAAATTCAATGCTACAAGACCCATATCGCTCACGGTGAGATTGCCGCCGCCGCACGCATCCGCCGGGAACGACAACACGAGAGTGGATTTCTCCGCCACCAAATCAATCAATCAATTCAGTCTAATCGAGGCGGGCGGCCGCTGACCTGCGTGGATACGAGGATGTCGGTGTTGACGGGTATGTCGCGCAGATGCCGCAGCGCGTCGAGGCAGCGGTCAGCCTCCGGCGAGTCGCCGTCCGCCGCCGTAGCGTCGGCCGCCTTCTTGGCCGCATCGAACATCTCCAGCAGCTCCCTCTCCATGGCTTCGGCGCAGCCTGGCGGCGAGGCCGGATCAAAACCCTAGCTTGTTGGCGCCGCCGTCCCTCCCGCTCTCGCTATCCTGTGGGTGGCGTGGAGGCGGAGGCAGGAAGAGAAGGAAAAGAGGTTGGACCTGGGCGGAGGGGAGGCCTTTATAGCGACAAGCGGCTCCCGGCGCGAGCGGCTGTCAGATTCCGCCGTTGATTCGGAGGCGGATTGTTCTGGAACAACACCGATCGGACGGCCCAGAAGGCGACACGTGTCCTGAAAGTTGTTAATACAGTAGAAACCAGTGTCCTGCTCTGTCTACAGACTTGACAGGTGAACGAACTGAGCCACGCCGCTAGACAGAAGACGAACTACGAGTACGAGTACCACTCGTAATCAGTGACGTCACACGTTTCCGCGATGTAAAAAGATTCATAGCCGTGGCCTCGGTATGCAGAAAAATGGTGGCCGTCTGATTGAGATCAGAAGGTGGCCGTCGCCGCCGTACACCCGGTCATTGTCGAATATATACTGATTCCAATCCTCAAACCCTAGCTCGTTCGTGTGCAGCCGTCTCTCCTCCCTTTCCCTCTGTCT
>DXKC01001346.1:0-13664 GCA_031170775.1 Cymbopogon citratus
ATATTAAAAGGCTATTTTTACTCTTACAATTATAAGCTATAGGATCCTATATGTTAACCTGGTCTGAAAAAATTCTAAAATTGTATTTTTTTTTTGGCAAAATCTACTTAGCCTCAATATTTCAGAATTGTATAGGCTAACATGGTGTCAGATTCCTCAATATTACCTCCAGTTGCTTCAATCTACCTTTTTTCCAGTGATGACCAGGTGATTCCTCAATATTGCCTCCAGTACCTACTAAGTTGATGCCATTGTTGGCAGTCCCACTGGAGCCCTCCTGCCCCCTTCCCTTATCGAACTATGTAGGTCATGTATATCTGCGCCCATATATTGACGAGTGATGACATGCTCATTCATACCCACAGAAATAATTAGGTATGCCTCTCTCCATTATCCTCCTAAGGCATCCTCCAAGTAAATTGCACAATGAATTCCTATATTTGTCTCATTCATCAGTCATTACATATGACTACTCACATAGCACAACCACAAAAAAAATAGCCTTATCGTTCGATACCTTCTACTTTACAGTTTACACAAGGTTAAGTTTGAGACTAAAAAATGTAACATGGTCACACATCGTCATCTGGTTGAGTGGTTATAATCTCATTATGTATTCCTCAGCCTAAATACCTAAATATTTCTCACACAAATTATAACTATGGAAGCCAAACTATCCTATAAATTTTCTAATATACTGATTATGCATTTTTTTTTGCTAAATCTCTCTTTGGCAGTCTACACAGAATGTTTCTTGCAACAATGTACTCATTTTCTAACCTCTCTACTGTTTCTCATAGCTTCATTCTTTAATCACCCAGAGATTTGCACTTGCATGCCAGCAAGTATTACATGGCCACATCAAACCTCACACCAGGAAAGTCTCAGTTATAGGATTTCTACAAACATAACTAGGCATGCCAAGCTATATTAGATTTTTTTTCTTTGAATATTACTACTTTGTCATCAAACAAATGACCTTACAAGATTTATTTGATATAATGCAAATACCGCCTGAGGTTGCTATGTGGCAAGTCAGCATAGCTTGCAGGGTTCCCATTGGGTGAAGTGATGCTACCGACCGCTCCTAAATAGCTTTACAGATGATGACTTGAGACCAACCATTCCTTGCATTTGTTTGACTCAAGTGGGCACTATCTGGTGAAACCAAACCACCACTATGTATATGTTAGTTATATCATGCATTGTTACTACGTACCTGACTGTGACTACTGTGTATATGTTAGAAATATCATACATCATTTCCCAGTTTGTATTCCTGATACTCCTTGGGGAATAGATTAGCATAACTGTAATTTACTCTTGTGCATATCAATTTCTGATTGTTACTCAATGTTATACAAGGCAATAGTGAAACACACTATGTCAGACTTATGTGCCGCTGAGGCTCTTTAGCATGAACCAATATTTTATCACCGTGACTGTATATATGTATATTATACACTATATTATCTTCATGGCTATATAGACCATGCGGGCGCGGCGAAGCGCGCCTACCTACCTAGTATCTACAAATGCCCTTATTTTTACAGAATTAGGGGACTTCAGCTGAACAGTAGAAAACTAATTAATCAACAAGCTCGGAATAAAAGTTACAGCAGCTGGGCAAATCAGCACATATCGGGTAGCAGGGACGTTTCGTGTCAAATCGCTGAGCCGCATATTTTTTATGGAATAGGAGACTTGTCTGTTCTGTGTGGAAAAAGAACCCTGTGAGCACCTGTTCTTTGATTGTGTTGTAGCTAGGAGGTGCTGGCAAGTGATTGCTGAAATTGTTGGTATCCCTGTAGTACTTGATCTTGAAAATATAGGTAGATTCTGGCTTAGTAACAAACAGAATGTGTTGATTAATATAGTTACTTCAGCTGTTCTTTGGTCTATTTGGAAACTCAGGAATGAGCTTTGCTTTCAGAGAACTGGGTGGAAAAGCATGGAAGTGCTTTATCATTTGCTGATAAATATGTTGCAAAATTGGGCGATACTCTGCCCGGAGGAGAAAAGGCCATTGCTGGAGGACTACGTGCGAAAGCTCAAGATCGTCACCAAGTCAGTGCACTGGCTCCCAGGTGTGCCTAGCCACGCCGTGTGAAGATACATCTTTCTGTCCAAACTGCTGATGAGACCGGAGACAAGCGTGGGAAGAAGCTGATGACTCCCTGGTGGAAAGACTTAGATGCAGCTTTGTCTGAGATGTAGTTCTTCGGGCATTGCTGTTGCTTTTCAGATCTTTGTTACTATTGGTCTCCCAGACTGTTTTCCCCCTCTAACAGGTGTGGTTAAGGTTTAACTCCAGTGCTGTAAACTGAATCTTGGTCTTTTGATTTCAATCGAAAGGCTGGGGCACGTTTGCCCTTGAACTCTAAAAAAAATTACATAAAATTGTCTATCCACCATAATTGAAGTTGAGGTTGAAGATCCTTCTTTACCCTGAGCTTAACCCAAGCACGTTCTAATTTGAAAACCACCTTACAAGACTGAAGAGAATGTTGCAAATTCTAAAGATCATATCATTTCTAGCTGACCAAATGGCCCGAACATTGCATTCCTGACTTGCTGTAGTTTTTGACGGACAGACGAGAGAGCCAACCTTGCCACCTTGGGTTTTCAACCTCATGCGTCTATCCTGCCCACACGCCTGCTCGTGAGCATGCACCCGCAGCGACCACCCGTCGCACCAAGTAGCCCAAGACCAGCCAGGACAATTGCCAGAATTATATACGCTGGGTCTGGAAGAATTGCCATGTTTGATTCCCGATTGCCACACATTCCAATAGTAAGAATGCAGCCCCATGAATCTTTCACCGTGTATGGATCCACTGTCAAGCGGCCAGTAAGAAGAGGATGAGCAAATGTGGTACCAGGGAGAAGTTTGTGGGAAGCAAACTATAGA
The DNA here is from genome assembly GCA_031170775.1 of Cymbopogon citratus. Classification (NCBI taxonomy): domain Eukaryota; kingdom Viridiplantae; phylum Streptophyta; class Magnoliopsida; order Poales; family Poaceae; genus Cymbopogon; species Cymbopogon citratus. The sequence goes on from DXKC01001346.1 coordinate 2,912, forward strand.
GGCGTATAAATAAGGTGAAAATGTGATATGCATTTATTAGCACAAACATTTTTTGGTAGGTCATGGTGCAACACATGGCATGACGTTTAGGAGCAGATCTGACTCTCCAGTAGGGATGTTACTCACAAATAGGCTTGAGCGTAGCTGGTTGTACATTCTAATAAGTATACTAACATCATTAACTCATCAGTCATTCTGTCATTGCATTACAAACCACACAGGAGATCCATCGATCTCGTGTATTGAGTTATCTCCTTTGATTTCTTTTTTCTATGTTTATATTTTAACCTCTCACTATATATGTATCTTTTCTCCGTTATATCTGTAACCCAAAGAAGATTTGAATTCCTACTTTTAACTCGTAAATTCTTAGGATACAACAAATACAGTTCCTTCATTTTTCTATAATAATGGTACTGGTATATGATACTAAAATATGTATAAGAACATAGGTGCTACTTTCTATTTACGGTAGAGTTAGGTAGTAGTAGCAGTGGAAGGTAATTTATTAACTCACAGAGGTAAGTTATAACTTCATCTTTTTTTATCTTGTTAACATGTTATTTTATAGGAGAAGTGTAGGCGTTACTATTTTTCTCCCTTGTAGCTCAACATTTAGAAGTGGCGGCGTTACTATTTTTCGGCTCACATGGGTGGCTTTCTGCTAGAAGAATTGGCAATGCTTAGTTCATTCTATCGCTTTCTTTTCTTTTTGTTAAGTGGCTTCGCAGTGCACACTTGGATGTTGGTTGGTGAAACTTCTTGTAATAAGTGGCCAGATTCTATCTCGCGATAGATGAAGCCAAATATTTTTATCTATTATCTAAAAAAAAGGAGAAGTGTTGGCTCAACAAACTTCTTTGGCTCAAAAAACTCATAGAGGTACCATAGCAAGGCCATTTCACATGTAAACCTTATTCTCTGAGGAAAAAACTTTTGCATGCCAAACAGAACATAGTGATGTGTCATTCTAGTTTCGTTAGATTTAATTCAAGTTTGGCTCAAGAAATTCATAGGGGTTTGCCTTCAAAAAGAAATTCAAAGAGGTACCATAGCAAGGCCCATTTCACATGTAAACCATATTCTCTTATCGCAAAGTCTTTTACGCGACTTCAGCGCGCGACACCAGGCCGCGATGGGCCAGCCCAGCAAACCTCCTGCGCGGGTTTCCCTCGTTGCTTCCGCCGGTGCCGGTCGCTCCTCTCCGCGTCGTGCACGCACTTTCTGCTCTGCTCCCGCCTGCTGCTCCCCTCCACGCCCCGGTCGTCTTTCCCATGCTCCCGCAGGTAAGCTCGTCGTTCTTCCATCCCCTGCTCCTCTCTCCTCTGCTACCTCCCCCCTCCCTGCAGCCCCTTCATTGAAGCCATGGAGGCTGTTTGCCGCAATTGCGCGCCCTACTCCAATGGCGCTTATGTCGGCTTCCGCCTCGGCTTCTCCGCCAAATTGGTTTTTTAGGCGTTCGCAAGTCGGCTCTGGTTCGATCCCCTCCCTTGGCCGGTGTCCTGTACATCACCAGGCATCCCATCCCGGCCCGGCAGCGCACTACATGTGCGGTGGCATCCGGGCCGGGCTGCAGGGGGAGACCAACGTGAAGGGCATGTATGTCATCGGCGAGGTCGCATGCACGGTGCTACACGGCGCGAACCGGCTGGCGAGAAAATCTCTGCTGGAGGCGTTGGTGTTCACCAGGAGGGCGATGCAGCCGTCCATCGACCACATGATGGACGCTGACGGCGGCGGCGATGCTTTCCTGGCGGCGAGGTGGGCGCGGCTGACGCTGCCATGGTCATCGCTGGGCGACGGCGCACTGTCGGACATCGTGGAGCGGACGAGGCAGGCCAGGACGGAGCTGCAGTCGGTGATGTGGGAGTACGCCGGCATCATGCGGTCGACGGGGCGGCTGAAGCAGGCTGCAATTAGACTGATAGCACAGAAACTCTGTAAGCTTCAGTACCAAGATACAGGCAATGTTCACCTTGGTAGGCTTCCGGGCCGGCACCAAATCGAAACACTTAAGCAAATTTCTGCCAGAAATTTGTTGGTTCTGGATACCAGACTTGTAGAATGACTGGCAACAGATCGAAACACCTTAAACAAACAAATGTCTTTGCCAGTTCACTGTCTACTATGACTCTGACCATAGTTTCAGATAAAAGAACAGATCGATGAGGGACATAGGCAAGCAAGAACAACATTCAGCTGGGAGAGGTGTAGATAGAAAAGACAGAAACGTTGTTTAAAATTTCAGTCTGCATTTCAGTTTGCATTATCATTTATCTAGCAATTAATTCAACTTTTTTCCGTAAATGTGGTGTGGTATTGAGTCACCAGTTGGCTTTCAATTGGATTCCCTCAGGCCTGAGGTTAACTTGATTCAGTGTCAGCTTGTTCTAACCTCAGGTTATCTATTTAGGGACTGTGCTGCCTTGCTGGTGGAGCAAACTTGTAATTTCAGTTTGTTTCATTCTCAGTTTTATTTCAATTTAGTTCAGGTTTTTTTTAAAAAAATAATGTCATTATTAGCTATTTTAGTTTCTCTTGGTTTATTTTCAGTTTCACTTCAGTTTCCTTTCCTTTCTAGTTCAGTTTCAGTTCTAGATTTTTTTTCCATTACGATATATTGCCACTTGCTCAAAATATAACTCACTCCAATTCAGGGTTTTAAGTTTTAATTGATGCCCTTTGTAGAGTCAACTTCAAGGAAAATAGAATGCTACATGGAATTGTTCTGATCATTACAAGTTTATGGTTGTTTGTTTTATTGTTGTATTTTTGTTTTTTTATGTTTTTGATATTTCAATTTTTCTAGTTTTAGTTTTCAGTCATTCTTTTTTTAATGTCTAATAGTTTTAGTTTTTATTCACCCTTTTAGATTTGAATTCCTTCGTAAATCATGCATATTAGTTGCCTCATCTATAATGCATAAGTTGTCACGAAATGGTGTCCATTGCACACGTAAGTTGCTACAAAAGAATTTGCCCTCCAATTTGTGCAATAGCTTCTATTTTTAGGTTTGTTGCAATAAGTTGCCCCAAGTTGTATAACTATAGTATTATATGGGAGTAACTTCTTTTGATAATTTTTGTCCCTCAGCTTATGCATGCTAAGTAAGAACTTTAGTATATTTTTAGAGTAGCAACTTTAGTTTTACATGGCAGTTATTTTGCCACCTCCCAAGCTTGTACATACAATGAAAAACTTTAGTATATTTTTGAAATAGCAAGTTAAGTATTACTCTTTGGTAATTCTCCTAATATATATCGTACATGCAAAATACCAGAAACAAATTCTTTACCATTCATTGAAAATTGCTGCACATAAAGTATATAACTTGCAGTTGCCATATAAATAACTTACTACCCATATTTCAACATAATTTGCACCAAACAATTTTAGAAATTTATAGTTATTTTTTTGGTTGTCAATTTTTTTAGTTTTATTTTTTTGGAGGAGTGAACAATTTGCAAGGAGGAGGAGCATATTTGGATAGATGAAGTGGGGGTGGCAACCAATTGAGTTAGAATTCCCAACTTCAGTTGAGATTTGGGTACACAGCTTCGGTTGGGTTAGGATTTGCAGCTTCGGTTGAGACTAGGGGTCGCAGCGTGGGTTGAAGTTAGTGGTCGAAGCAAGTATTAAGATTAAGGATTATAGCAAGTATTAGGATTAGGACACCTCCACAGTTGACATCTTATTTAATGCTTATTTTTAATAATTTGTTCTCCAAGTTGTACACATATAGTATTGGATGAGAGTAACTTCTTTTGATACTTTGTGCTTACTTTGTAATAACATTAGTGTATATTTTGGAATAGTAACTTTTAGTATTCCATGGTAGTAACTCTCTTTGAGTTTTTGCCCCCAAGCTTGTGCATGCCATCATGTAACAACTTTAGTATATTTTTCAATAGCAACTTTAGTAACAAATGGTAGTAACTTCTTGATAAAATCTCCTAGCATACATTATACATAAATTGCTATTAGAATAAAATTATTTGAAATATATTCAAGTAGGGTCTAATTTTATTCGACTCATCACGTAGAGCATCCTAGAGCAGACGGAATTAAAAACGGATACACCGTTCCAGAGTTATATTAATTTATTTAAAACACTAAGTGTTTCGATTGTGTGGAACTCCCGTCTTGCTTTTCGTGAAGACCTGGACGCGTGCTAGCTGGACATCGGTGTGGTTGCCTGCCTTTCAGCGGATCGTTGGGTCATTCCGAAAATAGAAAGGTGTGGGCATGGCAACAGAGCCGGTCGGGGCAGGCGAGGGGTCGCGCCCTCTGCTAATAGCGCGACGGGTCGCGGCTTATCTCATCCCTTCTCTTATTCTGTGAGGAACAAACTTTCCCATGCATGCCAACAAACAGAACATAGTGATGATTCGCTATAGATTTAATTCGCTATAGATTTAATTCAAGCATAGATAGAGTGCGTTACTAGCACATGGATGTAACCAAACAGGAGAAACTAACTGTGATGTTTCAAGAACAGACAGATTAAGTTAATATAGCACCGCTTGGCAACTGGCCTGGAAGAGATCGAGCTGGACAGAATCGAACAGGGTGTCCTTTTTGCTGCCCTCCTTTTCCATTTCTTGAGACTACGGCTCCATTGTATCTTTTTTTTTTTTGGACGAAGTACTGCTCCATTGTATTGCTGACATTCCTCGCTTCCTTGCTAATTCCAGTTTAATTTAAACCTAGGTGCAACATCTATTTCCGTTGCAAGTTTGCATCATATAGCAGACAAACTCGCTGAGCTACCCGTGACTGTGTGAAGGAAGCTCTCGGCGGAAGATCATCCTAGTCGACTTTGCACGGCCACCTGTGCCTGACCAAGCTCGTGGGGCTGTGTGCCCCAGTAGGAGAGTCAGTTGCAGATGGCAACCCACAGCAGGCTGTGCAAAGTTCTTTCTTCGCCATTTCTTCAAATTCCTGAGTGCCACACATTCCAAGCATGCAGTTCATATGTTAACCACACGGGGGGCCATGATGCTTTATCTTGTTTGTGCGTGGAACTGCCAGTAGAAAGCTCTAGAGACAGCGAAGAGGACGGATGAGGGTGGAAGATATGATGTCTTTGTATACTAAGTTACTAGCCACCAATCTATCTGCATGCACCTGCCCATGGGTGGCACAAACCGAAGCTTTTGAAGTGAGTATCTTGGCACCATATGGAGTAGGAGGGACAAGCTCGCTGGAGGCAAAGGTGTATAAATAGGAACCTGCAATGACCAAAAACATTTTTATACTAGGCTATGGAGTCACGGGCTCATGGAAAAGCACATGGCAAGAAGTTCATGAGCAGACCCCCTTGATTCGATAGTAACTCACAGCAGGCTAAGTTGTCAAAAAAAATCACAGCAGGCTTAATTGCTTGCAGCTAGGCTGTACTCACCTGATTCATCATTCATCACGTTACAGTCACCTGCAGCCTCACTCTATAGAACACCTGCTCACATGACACGTGGGGCCAATACGCTTCCTTCTTGTTGACTTCATGTTCGATCCAGGAAAGACGATCGGTGAAGGGGTTTCAATTCGAGTTCTTCTGTAATATTTGTTGCTACTAATGCTGCCTATATTATTACGCAGGTATGGCCTGTGATGAACATAGTGCCATTTGTTTCTTGCTGAGAAGGGAGAACATCGATAACGAATGACTACAAGTCCACAACGAACGCGCGCGTCCTGGTACAGTGAGAAATGCATTGTGAAATCACTCTCAACAATTGAATTTCCGATCCATAGATGTCTTTTTAAATAGGTAGAGAACCGTGCATCTAGAAAGAACATAGTGAACTGAATACACATATGGCCTTATGGAGTTGCATTTCTGACTTGATGAGTAAAGTGAATACACACAGGAGAAAGCTGAAAGATACAGTTTTATAACAGAAGAGAAAACCGGCCGACGCTGACACTAACGCTTTGAGTTAGGAGATCTGTTTGTCTGTGATGTGTGTAACGAGCTCGATGGTGGAGATCTAGAGGTCAGCCATGGTGGTACTCTACGTCGGCTGTCATCCTGCTGTAGGTGTGAGGTAAGTGTATCTGATGTCTCTGTTTGTGACAAACTAAATTCACCAGGCTGGGATAATCAGGAAGGCATTGAGGAATGGTTGGGCAAAATCACATCTGGTGGTGACAAAAAGGGCCACACGCCGGCAATCCTCAAGCTCTGGTGTTTATTCAATCAAAGAAATGCTGTCATTTTCAGAGTTCAGCTGAAGCCGCCACTGCAATTTTTCAACGAGATGAAGGACACAGCTCATATTTGGTCACTTGCTAGAAGATTGGCGCCCAAGCGTCAACAGACGTACAAGTGGTTAGTGAGTAATCCACTTAGTTATTAAGCCCTGCGCAGCTTAGGCTGCGTTAGGGAGCGGCCCTCGCGCATGTAAAACTGTTGCTCTGCTAATTTCCTTCTTATTATTAATCAAAGCCGGAATGATCCGGATCTTTCAAAAAAAAAATAACAGAAGAGAAATTGTTCAGTTCCTCCAAGCTGGCAGCATGTAGTAATTAACACCGATTTAACTAACACACAACCATCACACAGCAAGGTTTCAGTCAGCTGATCGACTTATTAGTAGTTGCCAGTCCTGGTAGTTGCCAATTCCAATGTCTACATCATCGAGGATATGAGGTCTCCATTCATGAGCTCCAGGCTTCTTCTCACCTCGGATGGCGATGAGGTATAGCTCCTGACGACCCAGCCGATTCTGACCTTGAGGAAGAGCAGCTTCTGTGGACCGCGCGGGGCGTGATGAACTCAATGCAGTGTTGCTGGTTGCCTGTAAAGATGTGGTGTGGCACACCGTTGGTGCCGCAAAGCAGGCGGAACTTGCCGAACTTCTCAAACCGACGCTCGATCGCGGTGGTGAGCATATGCTACCGGGCGCATACTTGCTGAGCGACACTTTGAGCTTCTGGTCCATCCTAGGATCCTACACGCCCGTCTGAGCCTGTGCCTGGCTCCAACACTCATCCCCTGCTGCTCCCCCACTGACAGCCCTGGAAAATTATTCCCTTGCCATGTCTAATTCTTGAGTGCCACCCATTCCAACTAGATCATACATTGATCACACGGAGCTCGATCCACCATGATGCTTCCCTGTTCGTGTGTGAATCTTCCCGTGGAGAGCTCTAGCAACAATGAAGAGGATGGGGTGGAAGACCGCTGATAGGATGGTTGAAATATATATGCTGTGTGTAATTTGATCTCTTTGTATACTATAAGGAGACCAATATATCTACATGCACCTGGCCATGGGTGGCACAACCAAAGCTTAATTTTGCAATATATCTTGGCAACAACAAAAAAAAACAGGAAGGATTGGGCACTATGAGCAACAAGCAGGTCGCCAGAGGCAAAGATGTATAAATAAGGACATACATTGGCCACAAACATTATCGAGCTATGGAGTCATGGCACAGCACATGGCAATAAGTTCATGAGGAGGCCACCTGACTCGACAGCAACTCATCACAGCAGCTTGCTAATAGCTGCTTGTACTCGATCACCCTCAGTAACATATCATCCATCACATTATTATTCGCCACATTCACCAAACCAGCAAGAAATAATGGATAACATGCGAGTTTATTGAAGGACTACGATGTGTGCTGCTGGTCCAGCGAGGAATGCATCTAGAAGAGAAGAACATGCTACAATGTGAACTGAGTAAACATGACCATGTGGAGTTACATTTCTGAGCAAAGCGAATAGACACAGGAGAAATATGAACGGTGCAGTTTTATAGAAATAAATCTTGGATCAGTCGTTCCATAAAGACAAACAGAAGAGGACTTTGTTTAGTTCCTCCATGGCAGCAAGCATGCATATATAATTCTACTAGCTCCTAATAATTAACAACGATTTAACCGTCACAGACGAAGCACTAACACAGCAAGGCCAAGGGGGTCGGTCAGCCGATGCACTTATTAGTAATAATAGCCAGTGTTTACATCGTCGACGAAGAGGGATCGACAATGAGGGCTTGGCTCTTCTTCTTGCCTCAGAAGGAGATGAAGCCCACCCAACCGATCCAGTCTGAGATGTCCAGGAAGAGTAGCCCATCCTGTGCCATGGATGAACTCGCCTCTGATGATGAGGTGCGACACGCTATCGCCCCCGCCCTGCATGCTGAACCTGCCGTAGCTCTCAAACCAGCTCTCGGTCTTCATGGCCCTCGCGCAGCCGGTAGCAAACCCCTTGAGCAACGTGTTGAGCTTCGGGTCCATCCTAGGATGCTACACGCCCGCCTGAGCCTGTGCTTGGCCCATCGTAGAGCTGTGTGCCCCCAACACCCATCCTCTGCAGCTATCGCCCCCACAGTCAGCCGTAGAAACTCTTATTCCTGAGTGCCACCCATTCCAAACTGCTCATACATTGATTCTTCATTGACAGCTGACAGGATGGTTGGAATATGCTGTGTAATTTGACCTCTTTGTATACTAAGGACCAATCTATCAACATGTAGCTGGCCATGGGTGGAACAACCAAAGGTTTTGCAATATATCTTGGCAACAAAAAAAAAAGGAATGACCGGGGCACAATGAGGAACAAGCTAGCCAGAGGCACTGTATAAATAGGGACATAGATTGACCATAAACATTTTGGTACTGAGCTATGGAGTCATGGCACATCACATGGCAAGTTCATGAGGAGACCACCTGATTACCTGACTCGACAGTAATTCATCACAGCAGGCTTACTAATAGCTGCTTGTACTCGATCACCCTACGTATATCATCCACCACATTATTAGACGCCACATTCACGGATTCACCAGCCTCACTCTCAGACAAGCCAGCTATTTCCTGAAAAAAAAAAAGACAAGCCAGCTAACATAAGGGCCAATAAAATGGATGCATGTTTGATCCACGAAAGAGATTTGTTATAGTGCTCGATTATCACATACGTACAAGGTAAGAGCTCCAATAAATCACAGCCCTTGATTTAGTTCAATAATTAAAATTACTAGAAAAGAAAACAAAAAATCACTGCAAATATATATCTAACGTTGGGAACTTGTGAATTATGGCCAAATGAGCGGCATGGCCCGAAGATGACATGCCCTGGGCCCGAGAAATCCTTCATTCCGTGTCGTGTGTCTGCTCATGGGATGTGCCTACAGCCCAGGCATGACCTTATACAAGAGTTGGCCAAAGTCCTGCTGAGCACACCGTGCTCGTGCTGGCTCGATTAACACAGAGAACAAAAATCAAATGGGAAACTGTGATTTTTCAAGCACAAATAGGCAAGTTACTATAGCATCTTGGCAAACTGGAAGGTATCGAACAGAACAGAACCGAACTTAGTGTCTGATTTTTGCAGCATTCTTCCTTCACTTCTTCCACAAACTACTGGTTCTTTTTGTTGCTGACCTTCCTAGCTAATCCCAGTCAAATTTATCCCTAGGTGCAACATCCAAGTATCCAACATCTATTTCAGTTGCAAGTTGCAACATAGTAGCACGAAGACTGACTGAACTACCCATTTTTGTGAACGAAGCTCTGGACATGAGAGTGAGAGACAGAAGTGTTTGGGATTAACCAGCACGAAGCTCTGGACATGAGAGTGAGAGACAGAAGTGTTTGGGATTAACCAGCGTTATATATTCATCATCACCCAAAATGCAGACGTGCAGCGACTGGGCTGACCGCCATCACTAACATGCACCTGCCGGAGCTCGTACCTGGAACTATGTAGAGCTATGGCACCAGAACACTTTGCATCTGGTGCCCCACGGCCAGCCATGGAAAGTTGTTGCCCCACAATGTCTAATTCCTGAGTGCCACGCATTCCAAGAAGTTCATATGTTGCGAGACCTTGACGCTTAATTTATCATGTTAGTGTCTGGGGTGGAAAGCTCTGGCAACAAAGAAGAGGGCGTTTGGGGTGGAAGATCGCAGCAGGAGGATGGTGGCGGTGTGCTACATATAGTTGATCTCTTTGTATACTCAACTACCACCAATTTATCTACCTGCACCTGCCCATGAATATATGGAAGAATGGGACAACCAAAGCTTTTGCAATTGATCTTGGCAACAAAATGAGAGATGGATTGAAAGACTAGGTGCTATGAGGCAGAAGCTCACTAGAGTCATGCATAATGCACAAAGGTGTATAAATAGGGACATGCATAATGCATCGATCACAAATATTTTTGTACTAGGATATCGAGTCACGGTGCAGCACATGGAAAAAAAGAATTCATGACCAGATCGCCTTACTCGACGGTAATAACTCACAGAACGTTGTGGACCTGTCACCTGTGGTGTCATTCATAACATTATCAGACACCACACATTCACCAACGTACCTCACTCACTTGAAGAACAAGCTAGCTTACACATGGGCAGTAGCAATACTGCTTCCTTCTTGATGGCTATATGTTCAATCCAGGAAAGACGATTGTTCTGCTGTAAAATTTGCATGTTGAAGAATGCTACAACGCGTGTGCTGGTGGTGCAGCGAGAAGTGCATCGCAAAATCACTGTCAAGAATTGAAGACGTCTTTTTTAATACTTAGGAGAACCGTATGTGCATCTAGAACTAGAAGAACATGCTACAGTGTGAACTGAGTATGGCCATGTTGAATTGCATTTCTGAGTAATATGAATAGACACAGGAGAAAGCTGAAAGCTGAAAGCTGAAAACTAGTTTTCTAGAAATAAATCATAGATCGGTTGTTTCGTACGTAAATACACAACACAACGGGAGAAGAGAACTTGTTCA
>DXKC01001348.1:0-17725 GCA_031170775.1 Cymbopogon citratus
CTATTCGTAAGGCCAGATTGGGGCTGTCTGTGTTACTGGTATTATTTAGTGTCCTGGAGTTCGGCGTGCTGGTAAGGTTTTGGTTTGGTTCGGTATAATTGTGAATCGAAGAAGATCTGTGAGCAATGGGAGTTAAAATTTGTGGATACTTGATTTGGGCTCGTTTTTTCTATGGACGGTGGAAGGTGATTACGGGTAATATCTGATTAGAATGCTGCTGGATTTTAGCTTATTTTGGAAATTTTGAATGTGCGTTTTTTTGACAAATTGAATGTGCGTTGAGATGTTTCTATTGGGTGTCTGTAAGACTAAGAGATTGTGATGATGGAAGCACGGTCAATATGTAATGGATTGGTGAAATGCTGTAGTCCTTTTGGTTAAGTTGGTTAAGTTTTGCTATTCTAGTACTGCTATGTCATGTAAGACAGTGAGAGTGCCTCTTTGTTCTGCACATCGATTGAGATTTCTGTTGTCCTACCTATACTGGTTCAGTTTTGCCATCTGTAGTTGCTGCAGGTTAGCATGCATGCTCTGTGATAAGTTCATATTTGGGTTAAAATGCTTTATTGAGTGTCTCAAGTGCAGTTACAATTTTGTGTACTTTTCATCATACATCTATCTATACACGCCCTTTACTTTTAATCTGTAACTGTTGTCATAAATACAATAGAATTCCAGTTGACCAGTTGAGATTGGTATCATTTGAAGGCTTGAGCCTGTTTATATGTCGATGTTGCATCTGTAGTCATAAATACAATACAATAGAATTTCAGTTGACCAATTGAGATTGGTACTGGTATGAAGGAAGGCTTGAGGCTGTTTATATATCGATGTTGACATCTGTAGTTCATGAGGGTTAAGAGTTATTTTGTTAAATTGTTGGTCACAGTGGTGTGAATATGGAGCATTTGCATGATTTTGTTTATGTTTGTATACACCTATTGTATTCATGCTTTGCATTGATGATTTAAATCTGATCTATGCCTTCTCCTCTCTGATATTTATGACTGTAGGTGATAACAGCTTCGAGCACAAAGAAAAATGAGTCCATCTTTAGTGAGATCCAGGCCCAGCTGAAGCAGAAGAATGTCACAGTGGATTTGAAAGCAAATTCAGACTCACTGGTAAGCTTCTCCTGAATCTATTGCTGTCTAATTCAAGCCTTATTATGTTAAGGTTCTCGTTTAACTGCCTGAAATCAAATAAATTGTTCAACGCATATGGTTAATTTTCTATTTTTTTCAGCTCTTAACTAAAGTCACAGTTGAGGAACTTGGTGTACCAGGCTTGAAAAAGATAATGACCATTCCTTTTCCACATCGAGGCTCTGGGAAGGTATGCTTCTTCATGTTTTCCAGATTGGTTGAACTTCTATTTCATAGATTTTTTTTATTGATTATATCTACCTTGTGGTTTGCAGTTTGAAATGCAGTACTTGCATGATTATGCTGGTATCAGCGTCAGTTCTGGCTTGAACAAAAAACCTCTGGTTAACTTTTCTGCTGTATTTGGCAACAAAGCTATTGCTGCTGGTGCTGATATTGCATATGACACTGCTGCTGGGGATTTCACCAAGTACAATGCTGGGTTGAGTTTCACCAATGCAGATCTCATTGCTGCTGTGACCTTGTAAGTGGTTTGTACTAGCCATTCCATAGTAAATCCTTCGACACTGCTATGCATGTCTCGAATGTTCTATGCTTTTTTTAGCTTCTGGTTGGGTAGTTGCCTTCAATGATTTTTACTCCCTCCGTTCCAAATTGTAAGGCGATTGATTTTTTTGACACAAAGTTTGATCACTCGTCTTATTCAAAAAATTTATGCAAACATAGCCAAATTTAAGTTATTTTTGAAGAATGTGTATTAGTAAAGCAAGTCATAACAAAAGATATGATATTTTGCATAATTTTTTGAATAAGATGAGTGGTCAAACTTGGAGTAAAAAAAGTCAAATGTCTTACAATTTGGAACAGATTTAGTATATCAGTGCACGATGCATGAATTTCAGTGTGCAAAGTGATTTAATTGCTAACACTCCTTCAGGAACAGCAAAGGGGAGAGCCTCACTGCATCGTACTACCACTTGGTGAACACAGAGAACAACACAGCTGTTGGGGCGGAGGTGACCCACAACTTCTCAACCAAGGCGAGCACTGTCACCTTTGGGACACAGCATGCCCTGGACGCTACCACCACTGTGAAGGCGCGCTACAACAGCAATGGAATGGCCAGTGCCCTTATCCAGCACGAGTGGAGACCCAAGTCATTCTTCACCCTATCCACCGAGGTCGACATCGGCACGTCTGGTGTCAAGAAGGCCCCCAAGGTTGGGCTGTCACTGGTCCTCAAGCCCTGATGATGATGATGATGGTCCCTTTGGCCCTAGGACAGTTGGGTTCCTGTGTTAGTACTTGAGGTCGAGTGTTCTGAACCTCAGCTCTATTTCTTGTCATCCTGAAAGTACGTCATCTCACTAGCTGGTTTTAGATGTTGAGAACTGAACCTCAGCTCTATTTCTTGTCATCCTGAAAGTACGTAGTCTCACTAGCTGGTTTTAGATGCTGAGAATGAGAACTGAATCAGCAAACGAGAATGTGAACAAGCTCATATGCCTAAGAATATTACTAAGTTGGCATCTTGTCTAATGCATGTCGTTAACTTCAGTTCTCTTCCCAATGTGTTATTGGTTCGTCCGATATATCATTCCTGCCTACGGTTGCCATTGCTGTGAATGCAGAATCGCTAAAGTCATGTTGGAGTGGTAAAATACATCGCATGACCCATGATGACGAAATTTTATTTTACACATATATACAGTCGTGCCTTACATAGCTCCAAAACAGTGGACGAAGCTAAATTAATGGGCAATGTGCCTTTGATGGGTGGTTCTGGATATATTGAATGTTCAATGTTACTCCTATTAGATAATCCTTTCGGTACGGCAAGTGCTTCCATAGCTACGAGGTTGAACTTTGCTGCTTGCCGCCGCCGGCGATAGTTGAACATTCTTACGTGCCATCTCCTAGCATTATGCTTCTAGCTTCGTTTGGAAAAGGCAGATTGCTCAAGGAATTTCAGATTTAGTTCAAATGTGAACTGAATCCTAGAGATGTGGATCTCAACCTGCACAATCCAAACATTCTTTAAGAGCTACACTGGTATGGTACCTGTTTAGTCTTTGAGCGGTTATATGCACTCGCGGCCCGCCAAGTCTATGAAGACACCTCCCAGATTTTGTAATCTTGACCCTCAGCAGCAACAATCCAGTTCTGGGGACCACTTGGCTCAAAATGTTCCGATCCAATTTTCATTGTTAGCTTTTCATCAATTTCAGCTGCATATAGACTCCTTTCTGCCTTTAGTATCTTGATCTGTAAGTGTAATATCACATGGCAAACAATTCAAGCATAAGATATATATAAAAATAGGACACACGGGGAACACACAGGGGAAGCATGGTTGCTTAGTTGCATTTTACCTTGCTGCGGCAATGAATCTTTTGACGCTGTCGAATGGAAATAAATTTAGCGATCTCCGGTTGCAAATGTGAAAATATGTGATCATAGAAGACTGCAGGAGTGCCAGGGTGTGTCAGGATGTAGGCGTATCCTTGCAATTCCATACCATAGGGGAACCTCCAATGACCCTACAGAGATGCAGAAACAGTGTGAGGCTGATGCGGTAGTAAAACATGCAGGTTTCTGACAATTTCTGCATCACAAATTTGATAAGGAATCAAGAGAGACTTAAATATTTCAAAGAGTTTAACGATGACACTGAGAAATATTTATTTATTTTAGAACTAGAAAATACACAATATTGAATCAACAAGGAGCAAGCATCCAGAGTCTTACCATTACTGAGAATAAATGCACCAGAACAATCAGGCTATTCAACATGCAGGTCTATACATGTCTTGCTACTTGAATGCAAATACAACTAGAAATATGGCAACTTGCGCAGAGTGCTGAGAAATGGCAGTTTTGAGATAATATGGCACAATTCTATTTGGATACATTGTGATACTAAGTTGTACCTGAGTAGAACCAGTATCATGATTCTCTATAAATGTGACTGCTCTTGAAGGCCACCAACCCAATACTCCAGGGGGTTTCCCTTTTTCATCTGACAAGCGCCAATATTCTGATCTTTCAAGCGCCTATGTAGAAAAAGATATACTCCATATTACACATGCAGGGGAAAATATGTAACGAACATTAGATGCAAGTGCACAAAGTCAAACCACTATAATGCAATAGCATCATTCTCAAAAGATTGGAAAGGCTGGTCATTCCTTTCTTTAGATGAGTTGGTCTTACAAACAAACCACTTCACAACAGATAATCAACATTCAGGGACCATCAGATCTTAGTTATGGTAGATGAAAATTAAAGTCAAGCGAAAGAATAATTATTTCATACGTCGCATCTGGCATAGCAGTTGTGACAACATTACATGCTTTTAGAGAAGTATTGAAGCGTGGATTATAAAACTAAAGTACCCTCCTCATGAATAAAAAGGTTAAAAGACATGATGTTATGACCTAATGAAATACACATGTAACCTGCTTTACAATATATAAAGCATTCCAGATGATTACTATAATACTAGCCAAGGAATTTGGAGCTACCCACATCACCCAAAATCCAGATTCAATTTTCCTATAGACAGGAGGTGAAAATCTTTGAGGGTTCCAGGTACCAGAACAAGTAAGCCCTATAAGAATGTGCAATTTTGAGCTGTTGTTTAAATGATTGTTTGAGCTCTTGTCCAATTAGACATTACTTGAAGTCTGAAACAGAAATTAAATGTTACTACCAGGATTGTTTTGAACTCTTGCTGCTAATTAGATGCTACTGGAACATTGAAGCAGAAATGAAATGTACTGGCTCCCAGCCAGGGTCCACCACATTTTAGAACACTTTGAACTCAGCCCATACGAACTGCCATAGAACATTTTTATTTAAAAATTGTAAGATACAATCGTACCGCATGAAGTATTCCTTTAGTGGTAACATCAAATGCGCCAGCAGTTCCATTTGTAGCATTTATCCAATCAACAATTCTCTGTCTGTGGGCATCCTGATTGTAGTCCATTTCACCATAAGTATAACTGAGGGAGTCCCAGTACTCTCCTACTGCGAAGTATGGTTCACTTGCTTCCAAATAGTCTTTGACATATCCACCCCAGAAACCACGAACAAAGTCAAGTCTCCATCCATCATAGCCGACTTCCTTTCTGCAAGCAGAACAGGCATGAACAAACACATCATATGCTGACATTTTGTGTAACATTCGAGTCCATCAATATACAACCAACCCAATTCATCCCGTCCAGCTATGAAACATATAGGAAAAAATCCTCATATGCTGGGAGCTCACATGTCAAGGACACATCGATGGTTTATGAGAGAATGAGCTTTCTCAGTTGCATATAAGGAAATTCCCCAAACATATACTAACAAGATTAGAACCTGTAAGCTACTGTCCCCATATTAGAGTACCGCATGTCCTACTCCCAAAGAAAATAATAGATAATGTGGGTGTGTGTTGTAAGGGTTCTGGACCCTCTTCTTAATATTAAAGATACACAGCTCTCTTACGTGTTCGAGGAAAAAAGAAGAAGATACATAATTCCTATTCATCAAGTACTGCTACTGACATTTAGAGGGAAAATCCATGTATATACCTATTTCCAATTGGGAATGAAACTAAAATGTCCCACTGGCTGAGGTACTTTACTAAAAATGCAAGCATAACACAATTACATAAATTTACTGGATCTCCTAACAAAATTACTTTCCATGGCAAGGACAATATTTTTCAGAGTTCCTAGTGCACCTTGGTGAGGACTTAAACCTGGGTGGTCTGGGCATACATACACCCTCGACCAACTGAGCTAGCTCAGCTTCCTAGTGCAACGAACAATGAAGCATGAGCAATGGCAAAAAGCTATCACCGAGAATGAAAGAATAACTGACCTCATCCAGCAAAGCCATTCTTTAAGATCATTCCTCACAAACTCTTGGGAGTGATCAATATTTGGTGCTGCATGGAAATTATCTCCACTGCTCTTGTTTCCTCTTCCCTGCAGGAACAAGAGTTTTACCCCCAACATAAAATGGAGAGGAATGGGAGTACTAAGCTGAACATGTTTGTTTATGCAACTTAGTAATTAGTATGGGTGTTAATATGAACATTTGCTGTTAATACTAAATATATGCAAGTACAAAGGTTCGACAAGTCCAATTAGAGTCACATATTGGTGAATCAAAACTAGTTTATGTGAAGGAACAAATGGACCAGTTGTATGTGTTCATGACTTCATGTTGCTAGAAATTACTGCTGGTTCTAGCTGGGCCAATGGACCAACAAAAGAATAAAATTTAGAGTAGGGAGTTGACAGGGATTGCATCTAATGTTAAATTCTAGGTTCATTGAGTTCAAGTGGGAATTTAACCATATGTTTAAGAACCATAATGGTAGTTCAACTAGTGAGTTACCTCATCGGATGGATAGTCAGATCATCAGTTTGGGAAAGAAAATACTCCCTCCATTCCAAATTATGAGTTGCTTTGACTTTTTTAGTATATCGATTTTACTAGTAAATTCAATACTCCCTCTGTTCCAAATTATAAGATGTACTTAGATATACACTAAGTCTAGATACATAGTAAAAGCAATGTATCTAGAAAAGCCAAAGCGCCTTATAATTTGGAACAGAGGGAGTATTAGCCAAGAGTGGCAAAAAACAGACATCCACTGCCTAGCTTGGTGTTTGGCTGTACAGAGCAGTAGGGTGCTTCCTTAGTTTCTTCACCTAATTGGTTAATTACATATCCCATCTTTGAACATGTGTACAGTCCTGGACTATAGTGGTGCTTGTGCATTGTGAAATCAGCATGTTCAAATGTGTTTGCACCCAATGAGAGAAAATTAGTATGAACAGTTTTGAGACCTAATCAGTTTTTTTTACCTTCTTTCCTGGCAAAACTACTGATCTAGTACAGTTTCTTAAAACAACCATTGATTTTTTTTATGTCCACTGACAAATCATATGCTAAGCCCTCTAAATAAATATGTTTTAGAAAAGAAAAGCTGATACCTGGAAATGTGGATCATCAGCAACAACTGCTCGATCATCCCAGTTCATACGACCACCAAAAATATTCCAGACACCATTGTTGTTCTGAAACTGAGCACACCTATGATTTAGAACAGCATCACCAAGAACCTTGATGCCAGCTTCATGGAAAATCTTCACAAGTTCCTTCAGCTCATCCATGGACCCATATCTGAAATGTTGGTTTATCATATTAACGAATGACATCAGCTTGTAAGATGGTATAATAATATATACTTATAACAAACTGGATTTCTTAAGTCTCACACGTTTACTTCTGAAGATCATAGACTTCTATGCAAGTTAAATATAAAAATGTCAAGCATTTTCCAAGGTCAGCTGGAGTCTAGTAAATTGAGGAAATTGATGGCAGAACCAAACAAGTTTATTGTCCTCAACTGCAAACATGTTTCTATACAGAAAATTAGTAGCAAAACCTTCAGAACTCTACACACCAGAGATAGAGTGTTTAGCCCCTAGGCAGACTCGACAAAATGCCGAAAAGTTTTCTAGAGTCTAGACAAAGCGAATGAAAAAGGTTATGGAACATCAATGGTCTGTAGCTATATATTCCCAAAATTTCTAGCCAGAATGAACAAATAATAATCCCCACAGGAAACAATATCATGTCAGTTTTCACATTTATAGGAAAACACTGGTTTTGCATAGTCAGTATAGTTTCACATATTCAGTATGTCAAATAGCCACATGTTTGTAGCTTGGATAATAACAAATGCATTATAGGCTATTGCACTGAGAACTAAAAAAACATCTCTCCATGATGACTAAGTGTCAAGTATCAACAATTTGTATGTTGCACAGAACTGTGCAGTTGGATGCAATAGGTGAGTTTTGTTAAATTCAATTTACTTATTAGGACCAAGGTGGCTCTTGCACATTTATACACTAAAACCAGTATAAAGAATCTCAAAGGAGGTGTTATCTTATAAAAGATAAACAGACGAGGACAAAGTACTATAACATATATTCAATGGATGATTTTGCATGTAAAAACTATACCGGGAGTTTAGATTATATAGATCCCTTGGCATGTATCCTTCAGGTGACACAGAATCAGTTGGTGGTGGTGACCAGACAATGGTGAAACCCAGGGACGACAACTCCTTGGCCTTTGTACCAAGCTCAACATACCATTTCCCTGACTTATGAGATTCCCAGTTAAATCCTTGGCACAATATCTCAAAACCAGATCCAGTGCCAGAACATGCTGGCTTTGCGCTTAATGTGTCATCGAGATGTACAGACTCATCTACGGAATCAATGGTGGGGCTCCTGAAAATGCTATAAGCTTCTGCTGCAAGCCTTTCGATTTCTTGTAGGATGTCCTCTTGAAGAACTTTATTCTTAGCTTTCTGGCCTCTTCTAGACGATAGGCCAACCACCAGATTTCTTATATCACTGATTAAGCCATCGGGCTGTGAAGACTTATCCTCTACTTTCTGTTCCTCAGCCTTGTCGGGATCCTGAGTGCTACCATGCTGACCCACTCTTGTAAGTGGCACACAGAAATCAGATCCATTCTCAGGATTTCTCAACCAAGTATACTCATCAAGTTTGAGCACAAAAAACAGACAAGAATACTCTGCATCTAGTGAGAATGAAATTGAGTTTCCTGTTCCATCAGCTTTTTGCTACAACAAGAGAAGATGTGTGAGGAGTGTTAAACCTTTTTATGCATATTGAGGAGTGTTAAAATGATTTCAAATCATATCAAGTCACTGAATCATCAAAGATAAATACATAAAGCTCTACAAAATGGAAGACACAACAAGAGAACATATCAAAAGATCAAAAAGAAAACTTGCATGTAGCATTCAGGTGTACATTTTCTTGAGATGACCACTTGTAAGGAGCTGATACTCAGTTAACCAAAAAAATCATCCTAGGAAAGCACCCAAATGAATGTAGGATGCACACAAATAAGGAAGAGTTGTACAAACACGCAACTGTTAAATGTTTATTAAATGTAAGTTTCAAATTCCTACGCATTTTAAAATTTACATAAGGATTTAACCAACATACGGTCTCTCACAAATTTCATGGGGGAAAAGATTACATCATTATGTTCTTCCTAGTAAAGGGCATCATAAATGAGGAAACAAAAGAAATAGGCAAAGTAATGTTAAGGTGCGCATTTTCTTTATAAGATAGAAAAACTAGACTGAAAGGGTTAAGAGTGCCCCACAACATTCCAACCGAGAAAACACCCGAACCAACGTCCCACCCTTACACAGTGGCTTTCTGTCACCCATTTGAGAATTGTGCTGGTGCCCCCTGAGTGCTTTGGATATGGGAAACCCCGCCCCACCCTTACACAGTGGCTTTCTGTCACCCACGTGAGAAGTGCTTTGGATATGGGACGGATGAGGGGATTTTTTTAACCTCAGCCTGAAATTCGCTCCCATGCGGAGTCGAATCTAGGACCTGAGGAGTTCTGCCAGGCAGCCAGGGTACTCTGACCAAATGGACTAGAGGCCATTTGGCTTTTATAAGATAGAAGACTCAAGCTTGTGGTGAGTGGGACAGGGGACAATAATAAAAAACTAATGAAGGCTAAAATGAATCAAGTTTTGGATTAGAGATTCATATAATTCAAAAGTACAAGTGGTATGGCTTCTTTGGAGTAAAGTTGAAATCATTATGACCAAAAAATACAGGTAGGCTTCATGTAATCCCAATTCAAAGCTCTGCTGCTTGTTAACTATTACCAAGTCAAGTTACTAGTACATTTCGTTTTCTTTTATAGGCATTATATAAACTTGATGCAGTCCATTTGAGCCTTTACCATCTACCATTCCAAGAGCTTAACTTCAAGGTCATACCTGCAGCAAGGTCTGAAGAGCTTTCTGTCGGAAGATTTTCGTTGTCGGTGGATGTGGTTCTGGTGGGATCTCCCATGTCATATTATTGTCTTTGCAAACTCCCCAATGAATGACAACATTGCCAGGAATATCAGTGTCAAATTCTACAAGTCTTTTATGTGTTTCAATGTCTCTCCTCACAGTGACAGTAACAAGATTCTGAACATACTCTGATTTTAGGATTGGATATTCCTCATAGAACCCTGATATATGTTTGCCACTCAAACCTGTATCCTGAGATGAAATGTTATGTGGCTGAGAACTAGATCCTTCAGATTTCTTCAATGCATGCCCCGAATCACCTGAGAATTAAGACAAATATATAACAAAACTTTCCTAAAGGCACAAATGAATTCTTAAACCTTTTAGAACAGATAGCCATGTAATTCCTTACTATAATGATACTCAATTCTCCCATGTATTTGAGAGAGAAAATGTAATTCCATGATTGACTTGAGGAGCAAAACAAGCTCACCAGTGTACACAATGCTAGTTCCCAGGAAACAAAAGGCAGAACAACAAATTTACATGTTGGGAACTTTGTAGCAGTATCTTGATATATAATTGCTCAAAAGTGCATTGGTTTGTGGATTTGTGCTACTGCAATCTGAAGCTTGCATCTTTCTGTTCTATAAACTCAGAGATGAATTAGATGTTATAAAGTATAATCTTTCTTAAAAGAAATTGACGCTCTAACATGGAGCATGCATTTAGCACATCATTGATGAAAATGCCAATATGAAAGTATTGAACAATGTTGAACTGTTGAACATTGTAGAATGAAATAAATCGACAATGGAGCGCTATTCCTTTACAGATAACCAGCTACATTTCAAAATCTCCTGCGTAATAGTTAATGAAATTCTTAACAACCTGGCCAGATATCAATATCTTGTTTTCCTCCACCATTGAAAGATCCATTTAAGGGTATTCTGAAATCCCTGCCCCTATGCTGAAACCATGCACCTGTTTCCTCTTCCTAGCAAAGCAACAATATCCGAGACAATCAAATTTTACCCCAAGCAAACAAACCCACAACGAAGAAAAAAAGTATATAAAGGAACATGGGGCAAGTGGTCAGTATTGCCTTTTTTTGTAGATAGATATGTCATGTACTCATGTTTACATGCTACCAATTTTTATTGGGACAACTACAGTGTTTGAAAAAAGAAATCCAGTTTAGGAGCGTTTAGCTACTGTTTCAATTGGCATAACGTCAAAGCACCACATCATCTAGAAAATAACATAGGAAACTATGCAATGGTGTAAAGTTGAAACCTTTAGAACAAAGTTGAGAGCAGCGATTGGAATGTCTTTATCAAATTTGATTTGCACTTCATAAAGGAGCTGTCCTTCTGAATTGGGCAAAATCTCCAATGGTGTTTCAATTGCATAGTCCTGAAAATTCAGATATTAACCAGCTGTTGAAAGCTAAACGAGCAAACTTCATGGCTAAATGATAATAAAGAAAGGCGTTAGCTTTTGATCATCTCAGATATCAATATAAACTTGGAGAATTTCTGCTTGAAAAACATAAACTTGGAGGAGGTTCCTTGCATTTTTGTATTATAGTGCAAGTGACAGATAGCTGTGAGTGCGAGCTATATGAAGTGCTTGTAACAGTTTTCACAAGAGTAGAACCTTGATTGCAACTGAACCAGGTGGTCTCATTTCTAAAGGAGGCTGATCCCATTCTCTGCAAAAACATCGACAACACAGAATAAGATGAAATAGTTCATTAAACATGGTCTGAGAAAGGTACAATCTGTAGTAAATAAACTGTAACCAATTATTTCATTTCCATCTCTAGGAAACAGAATGTGTGCCTTAAATTTCTAAAACAAACTTCAATATCGGAAAAAGAAACGACAAGTTATGCCAGATAGCCTCAGCAAATTCCTTCTTTAAGTAATGTACACAAAGTTGAGATATCAAGATAATTCCAAAGGAGTCCGAGCAAAAAAGGTATACCAACTCCTAACCTAAAACACAATAATGATTCTCCTTCAAAGTTGTCCTACATGCTATGGATCCATGGCTTGTGCTTAGAAGTTATTCCAAATTCCGAATAAAACAAGCCAGATATTTAAGGTGTGCACAATTGGATTACATAGTAACAGACCGAAACTGTAACCGCTCCAACGCCAACCCCGTGTCCAATAACACACACACACACACAACATGATTGTGAAGTTTCACCCCTTCCAGGGTAGCATACAAGCAAACAACACACCCTGCCTGTTAATCAGTTTTCAATTGAAGTGGTACACGGTTTCCCCTAATGTGCCCAACTAGATTCGCAATTGCTTCATTCACCATTCCACGGCTATTCAAGCATTGGACCAGGAGTTACTTGGATACAGCAAGCCAGAACGCACTGAAATGTGGACAAAATTGCATGTCTGACCCCCAAAGTTGATTCCATCGGTTGCACTTAATATTGCAAAAAACGTTGTTCGCGATCCACAGGTACCCATCTCCATGAGAAAATATAAAATAAAGGGGGCAGAAGAAGATCAAATATTACCTTCCACTCTCATCATCGTACGAGACACCCCAGTGCAACACCCACTTCCCCGCCACATTACATCCGACAACGACCTTGCACTTGCCTTGGGCGTCCGGCTCCGCGTCCACCCTCACCCACGCCTTCCCTTCCACCTGGGTTTCACCACAGAGCTGAAGCATCAGCAACACCCCCAGCAGACCCAAAACGAAACACACACGAACACCATCTCAGCACAGATCACGCAGCGCGGCAGGGATAGAGGAAGCTACAGCTTGGCATCGGCGCAGAGGGAACGTCTCGGAGAACGCCGCTGCAGGGTCCTCGTCAGTGCCAGCCACCGGAGTCTCCGCGGCCCCGGCTCGGGCCACGACGCGGCCGCCGAGCCTCACGCGCCCGTGCTGCGCCGCACGGCACCGCCCGCCGGCCCGCGGCCGCGCAGCGGACACCTGCAGGAAGGCGCTCCCGAGCAGCCCCGTCCGAGCCGGCGGTGCCGCGCCCGGGATCGCACGAATGCACCAGCTCCCCACCGACATGGCTAGCGCGCTCTCTCTCTCTCTCTCTCTCTGATGAGAGCCGGGTGAGTGCGTGCGTGCGTGTGAAGGAGCGGAAGCGAATGAGGGAACGGAAGGAAGAGGAAGAGGGACAAGAAGGGAGGAAAAGCGAGGCGAGATGAGTCGGAAATAAGAAATGGCCCCGCAAAAAAAGGTGCGAGATATCCACGGGACGGATTACGTGGCAGGAAAAGCAAAAGGGTCGGCCGCGGAAGATTGTTTCGCGGGCCCACCCGTCTGTGGCGATAGCGAGGGCCGTAGGTCCCGCGCGAAAGGTTAATTACTATTTTGGGATCCCGCGGAGCCTTGGTTAGCGGGTACTAATTAATTTCCCTAGATTACCGGAGATTGGAGAAGCCGTGTGGATGACAAAAAGGGCCGCGCCCGTGCGTGGGGCCAGTTCCTGCGGCCACGTGTCTTGTACGTTTTTGTTTTGGCTCCATGCGCCATGCCTTGCCGAGCAACGACAGCCACAGAGCCCGACCGGGGAGGAGGATCGTTACCACACCAGCTCGCCGCCGCCGCCCACCTCCCTCCGGTTACTCGTGGCGGACGAACCGACAGGCACGCGGCTCTCTTGTGGGATGCTGCTACTGCTACGGATAACGTGCGCCCAGCCCGCGCCCGAGGCGGCGGCCCGGTTGGGGCTGCCTGGGCGTGCGCGGCCAGCGCCGCAGTTACGCCGACGCTGCGTCGCTGCTTCTGCGTCGGACGGCGGCGGCGGCACTCCAAGCTCTCCGGTACAGTGAGCGCATATGACTCCGCTTTCGTTTCGAAGTTCCTCTTTCTCCCGCAATTCCTGGAAGGTCTTACTGACTGTTGGGAGCCATTTCGCCTTCTTGCTACCGCGGCAGCTCCACGGCAACCCTTTGGCCGACCTCCTGGGTCCGGACGACTCACGCTCACAGTACGTTTTTCTCCTTTTGATTGACACTGTGCCACTATCTGTGTTCGAACTGCTCGTGCTGGTTTGGTGATCGGAGAATTGTGAACTGGGATTATAGGTGGGCCGTGAGCTGGCCTTGAAGAATGGCACGCACAATTTGTGTATGATTGGACTGTTCAAATATCACTCAAATTTCCATTATGCCATGTTGGAATAAGGATGTCTATTTGGCCAGATAGTCTGTACTTGTTGATTCATTGTTCAACCTATCTATGGACTTGTTGTTTCAACTGATTTGGGTGTGTCAAGGTACAATTTTTGCATAGAGTTGTGTCTCTAGTGGGGGGGCTGAAATGGCAACAGAGTTTGGATGTCTTTAGTGCATATCATCTAAGCCTTTATGATTGAGAGTTTGAAGTGTTTATCCATCTAGAAAAACGAGTGCAGATTTTGACACTTTATTAGCTTTGATTTTCATTGCAGGAGTACAGCTCCGACTACAGAGAAGGGAAAATTGAGGTCTTGGGTCGGTCCAAATGGGCAGTACTACCGTGAGCTGCCTTGCCCCAGCTGTAGGGGTAGAGGTTACACTCCATGCAAGGAGTGCGGAATAGATAGATCAAGCTTGGACTGCCCTATGTGCAATGGCAAGGTGAACCTTCCAGATATCTTGTGAGTCATCATGGAGGGGAATTATAATCCTATACATGTAAATTTCGTGAACTTACAAACTCGTGCTATGCATTTCTGTCAGGGGATTCGAATGTGTCTACAGTGTAGTGGAGAGTGTGTGATATGGCAGGAATCTGTTGATGAACAGCCATGGGAGAAAGTTCGGTCCAGGTGCCCTTTTCTACTACTACTATATTTATTATGTTCACCTTGCCCCTTGTGATTTGCTTTTTCTCTCAGCAGATCGACTGCATATGGTTTTACTGAAAATCTTTAAGGTTTAACTGAGACTGCACTATGGCTTTAAATTGTCGAACCCATCAGCATTCAAGTATTTTTAGTAACTATACTGATGTCTGAAGTAACATTACGTGATATGGTTCTTATACACAGCAAATTGAAAGATATCCTTTTGGATTCCTGTGCGTACATGTGTTCGAGAAATATTCCTGTGCATACATTGTCATATAACCTTCCTGTTTTTGCAGTTCTCCTTTGAAAGTAAAAGAAGATGACGAAGTTGATAAGTTAGAGATAAATATCAACAACCCCAAAAGATCAAAGCGTACTTATGCATCACCTTCACCGGAAGTTGCCATGAAGATTAGCCGATCTTTAAGAGTAAGTATTATTTCTACACATGCGACTGTACTTTGTCATCCATAATTTATATGGATCTACAAAACTTATATGCACCAGTAACACAGAAGTACTTAACTATCCCTATACACCTGATTACAATTAACAATGTAGCCCTGTTCCTTCTCTTTGATACTAAAACATTTCAGCTCTACATACTTGCTTTGTAATTTTTTTCTTTTCTTGTGAATTTTAAATAGCCTTAAATATTAATTGCAGAGTCTAAATGCTCAAACAGGATTGTTTACTAAGCACATGAAGCTTATACACCAAGACCCCGAATTGCGTGCTCAAAGAGTTGCTGCAATCAAGGTAAGATGCCATGCAAAGTGGGATCATTGGTATTAAATGGAGTAGTTGATCTGGGCATGTTCATTTTTCTCCAATGCTATTGAACATGAAGAGAACAAAACGTACTGCTGCTGCAAGAAAGCAGGCTTCTGAAATTCAAAAGGCATTCTTCAGTGATCCTGAGAACCGGCTCAAGAGAAGCATTGCCATGAAAGGTTAATGATATATCTTACCTTTAACTCAGAAGACGCTAAGTTGTTGTTAACTCAGAAGACGCATATCAAAATTAATTAAGTTTCACCCAGTTTGACTTCTAGCCAGCTAGAACCTACTTGCTGTCCTTACATTCTTAGTTAGTGTTTAGCCTTTGTACATATATACTCCTTCCAGTATCAATATGGTTTTTTTTTTTCCCACAGTTTTACCTTATTGCCTTTTTTTTCTAACTGGGTTGTTTTAGTTTTCACCAGACTCATTTACACTTGACATTTGATGAGCAACATTGCAACCTGATGCTTTGCAGGGGTAAAATTTTACTGCAGCATATGTGGACAAGAAGGACATAGAAGTTTTTACTGCCCTACAGTGAGGAAAGGTTCAAGCAGGCTGCAGTTCAGGTGCCGGTTGTGTGGCGGAGAAGGGCATAATAGTCGAACATGTGGAGAACCAAAGTCCGAGAAAGAGGACCAACAACGACCTCGGCACTGCAGCCGATGCGGTGAAAAGGGACACAACCGGCGTAACTGCCCTGCATCCACTGATGTGGGCATTGGTGTTTCAGGCTATGTAGTTAACAAAGTTAATACGAGTAGTTCTAACTCAGCTATTTATTCATGTAGTCTCTGCTTAGAAAAGGGGCATAACAGACGAACATGCCCAAAAAGAAAGGCTACCTCAGTAAAATGAAAAGTGTGAGTTGTTAAAATTGCATACTGGAGTATAGTTGGGAGCGATCATGTGAAAGAGAAAGACCTGCTATCTATTAGTTTCCCGCATACCCTGTCACCCTGTCAGTGCAGTTGCCTAATATTTATTGCACAAAGATGATGAAAAATGTTTCTTGGGATTTGGCTCTTGAAAGAAACGGAAACAATTTTCTAAACTGACATAAAAATATTAGAAATTGATTCTGAATATGAACCAAACTTTCTTTTCTTATAACAGTGGGATGTAGAAACCAAATGTCAAGTGATGAAGAGGAAATCTGTTCTACAGAAATAGCCTTTAACTTGTTTGGTATTTTGTCTTCATTGCATAATTTGAGTCATCACCATAACTCTGGCATGTTTGCAATGCTACTCTAAAGTCATCCTCTGACTATTGTTATATGACACTCTTGAAATCCCATGTTATCACTGACCTCCAGTATACGGGAACAAACCTAACTTGTCTGGAATGCCTCCATTGAAGAAGCTATCATATTCGTTAACCTGTGATGTTCCCTCTTGTTCTAACAGTGGCATCTGAATTCTCTTTGAACTAGCTGCCAGAACAAAGATGATTTAAATAGGCAAAATTTGCCACAGGACACTGAAAGTGGTGTCATTTTTGCTGAGGCACACCGAAAGTCGACTCATTTGCTGGAACACACAAACGTTCGTTACAATTTTGCCAAAACACACCGAGCCCATTATTTTACCATTTCCAGCAGGACCAGGAGAGAGAACGCTACCAAACTGACCATTTTGCCCTTGGCTTGAGTTGGACCCGAACCCGACCTGACCCGGCTGGATGGATAAGGTTCGGTTCAACCAAGTCTGGTTGGGTCAGTTCCCTTGGCAGCTCCTCCCCCATCTCCATGACAGGATTAGTGGCGGCGGAGGCACGGCGGGTGCTGGTGCGGCAGCGGAGGCATGACGGGTGCTGGTGCGGCGGCGCGTCCGGCTTGGATCTCTTCCCCGTGCTCAACGGCGACAGGCTCTGGCAGCGGGTCGTCCTCAAGCGCATCTGCGCGGGTGCGGGGAGCGACAGATGGGCAGCCTTTGTGCCCGGTCTGCAAGACCGCGACCGTCGTGGAGCGCACCTCCCGAACCATGAAACACCCAATGAAGCAGTTCTACACCTGCAGGAATCAGGATTGGGTAAGTTTCATTCATCGATGTCTTGTCCATTTGGGCGGTTTGAAATGGGCTAGGGTTCATTTGTGTCATCTTCGCTGAGCAGGGTAGCAGC
>DXKC01001352.1:0-13132 GCA_031170775.1 Cymbopogon citratus
ACTGCAATTAACAACTGTAATTGTGTTTTCCCATTCATCCAACAGCTCCAGCTGTGCATTTGTTAACTTTTTTTTGAAAAAAAAAATCCAGCTGTGGAGTCTCTCGTGAGTGCTGGACGGTGGAGTCCCTCTTCTAACCGCCACGTCCCCGAAGAGCGCCGCCCAAAATCCCGACGGCTTACGTGAATCGCGGGCCCAGGCAAGAGATCCGTAGATACCCCCGACGCGCGAGGGCATTTCGGGCATTAGTCGCGCCACCTGCTTGTTCTAGCGATCTCCTCCGCCTCCACGCCGCCCCTTTCTCCTCGACTCGCCCAAGACAAAAAAACCGTCTGCTCTGCCTGTCCGCTGTGTTGCTAGCGCAGTCCTCTCTCCTCTCTCTTCTCTCTCACGCGGCACGCCGAGCAAGGGGACCGACAGCCGGAGGAGCGGCTTCTCAGCCCCTCCGCCACCTTCGGGTCTCGCGGTGGCGGCGCCGGCGGGCGCTGCCGATCGCCGGCGGCGGACGAGATGTTGGAGGACCAGGTCGCCTTCCTGCTGCAGAAGTACCTCGGCAACTACGTCCGGGGGCTCAACAAGGAGGCGCTGAAGATCAGCGTCTGGAGAGGTCAGTCCGGACGCCTCGCCGCCACTTCCCTTGTTATCCGCCCGTCGCTGCTGCTTTGATTACTCCGACTTCTCGTGGATGTGATCACACTGGCAGTTTGGGGGTTAGTTTGACATTTTTTTTATTCTTAGTAAAATTTGCTGCGTCATGCGTGCTTATTAGTAGCAGTGTTAGTGCTGACCAATTGATAACGTTGAGGAGTTCAGTCTGAGCCTGGGTTGTTTTGATACGTGGTGGTTGCATCGGATGGGGGCTAACGACAACAATTTGAGCTAGTTATGTCAGGGGCCGAAGTTGGATTGGTGAATTTGATGAATCTGCGACTCTCCAGTGTTGGGCCCTCTGTGATTGCAGAACTGTTTTAGCTATGCTTGTTCCCAAGTGGTTCTAGTTTCAGTGCTCAGAGAATTACGGAGCTGACTTGGTGACACATTGTTGTGGGCATGCTTGTTTCTGAGCGTTTTTAACCAGCAATCCGCAATGTCGAGATGTGTGTGATCAGCCACGAAGCATGTCTTCAAGCAACCCAGCATTTTGTAAATTTGGCTTAAAATGTGGTTATCTGTGAACTTTTTCACACTGCTAGCTCATAACATCACAGAATTAGGAGAGCACTCTGCTCAGACTGAAGTATTTGGATCCCTGGATATGGAAACTGCTGTTAAAGAGAAACATCATTAGGTAACCAATATAAAGCTGGAGATGCAAGACTGTTCACACAAAGTAACTGTTACTGGAGTGTGCTGCGTTCCACTGATTTTCTTGAATACACTCACAAAATTTGTTAAGTAAATGATCAGTTAGTTGTGGATTGAGCTTTGTCTCATTCACAATGATAAGCTGATCACCTGAACATGCTGATCGTCTGGACTGTGCTTCAAAATGGAGCATGACGACTCTGGATAGAGAGAAAAAAAACTATACATTTTTTTCTTGGCCCTGACTGTTTATAAGAGCTTTTCAGACTCATGTTAGGCACACTGGTGATATGGAAGCCCATAGGACATAATGACTCTGTAGTCGCGGTAGCTTCTGAGCAGGAGAACTTTTTTTTTTCTCTGATCAGTTTATTTTGTTTCAAATTAGCAAATTTGTTGGATGGGGCATAAATGGCTTCCCAACCTTAATTGACAAAAAAAAAAAAAAACAGAAGTGTTGGTAGCAATATTTTCAATTGATATTTTGGAGGAAATCACATAGCACGTGGTTGCAGGGGTGTATTTGACTGCCTAGTTTTTGTCAGACATCTTACATCAATTGTTGGATGTTGGATCGCAAGTTCATTTGGAAATTAAGGTGACATGTGGCCTTAACATTTGGTGAGAGAATAGCAGGAATCTATTGAACTTGTAGTTCTTGTCATGAGAAGCGTATGATATGATGGTAGGCATCAAATGGAAATTGTGTTGGTGGCTTCAGGGCATGAGTAAGGTAGCTCAAGTCATGTGCAGCACATTATTCTGGGTATTTGATGAAACTAATGTTGGTTTCATGATGACATCGAAATGCAATGTGGTCCATGGTATTTAGTGAAGTTATTTGCTGGAGCTTGAAGATATCCACATTCATGTGTGCAAGTGCACAAGGGGATCAGGGGGGACACAATTTTCTTGCCCCAGCTATTGGCCATTTTTTAATCATTGACGCCTTCTATCACCTAATGATGTCTGTTTTCTGAAAATTTGTTTCAGGTGATGTAGAGCTCACAAACATGCAACTGAAGCCAGAAGCGCTCAATTCATTGAAATTACCTGTTAGAGTCAAAGCTGGTTTTCTTGGTTCTGTGAAGCTCAAGGTTTGGAGTAGTAATTTCTTTGGTTTAGTACATATAGTCATATACTGAATTTGTTTTCTGTAATATGGAGGAATGGGTTCAAGATGTTTGTGTCAATGATTGTTAGGTTCCATGGAGCAGGTTGGGGCAAGAGCCAGTTTTGGTTTATCTTGATCGAATTTTTATACTAGCTGAACCAGCAACACAAGTTGAAGGTTGCAGTGAGGATGCTGTCCAGGAAGCAAAAAGAAGTCGAGTCAGGGTAATAAACTTCTGATGACAGCTAAGTGTTTTTTCAATTAATGTTGGATCCATGCACAAACTGATTTTTTGGTTTACACAGGAAATGGAGATCAAATTGTTGGAGCGCCAACAGCAACTGAAATCTGAACTAGTATGCCCCAGTACTGTTTCTATGTATAGATGGGATGGTCAACCTTCCCTATATTTCTTTACCTGCTGTCGTGTGGTTTAGATCTGACCATCTTAGATATTTTTTTCATTGCTCACTGTGATTTTCCTTTTTTGTGGAAGAATTCATCATGGCTTGGGTCTTTCATTGGCACTGTAATTGGAAATATCAAGTTATCCATTGGCAATATTCATATCAGATATGAAGACGTAGAGAGGTAATTCAGTTCTGCTCAGTGGTTTATCCTTCGGGCTGCACATTTTTAAGGAGTATAAGAACACCGTGACCTGTTTCCTGTAGCAATCTTGGTCACCCTTTCGCAGCAGGTCTGGTACTTTCAAAGCTTTCAGCAGTTACAGTGGACGACTTTGGCAAGGAGACTTTTGCCACAGGTGGTGATTTGGATCGAGTGAAAAAGGTACGTTGTTCCTGCATTTTGTGTCCACATTTAGTTTGATATACTCATGGCTGCTGTCAACTTCTGGGAGTCCAGTTCTGTTTTTTTGTGATCCACGTAGAAAGGAAAGTGAGTACATGAGGAAATACCACTTCCTCTGCATTTCCTTGATAAATCTATCTTCCATCTCCAAGAAATGGTGATTGTTTGTTCTTTTGCGTAGCCAAATATTAGGCTCCAAAGTAAAACAACAACAACAACAGCAGTAGTTCACCTTTTTTTTTTCTAATGTTGGTGGTCGATCAATTTGATGTAAAGCTTTTTGGACCTAGTAATGAATTCTGTTCGCTTCAACAGTGAATGTATTGAGCATTTGGCACATTTGGTGTGCTTATTTGTTTTAGTTTGACTTTTTTTAACTTCTGACCAACTTTAATTACTTCATTAACATACTTGGCATTTTGCAGTCTGTTGAACTTGAGAGTCTGGCAGTGTATTTTGACTCTGATAGCAGTCCTTGGATTGTGGATAAACCGTGGGAGGATTTACTTCCATCAGAATGGAGTCAGGTACCTCCTTGTGTTCGTGCGCAAATAAATACCTGAGCTTGAGAGTATAAATTTGCTTGGAGACAGTTGTCTTTGGCAATATCTATCTACCAGGAAAACATGTGGTTAAAATGTTGATAGACACGGTGCTGTAGTGAGGTTCTGCTGTTCTGGTGGGGTCTGTTATTGTTCCGTTGCTTGAATCCAGCAGCCTGGCAAATATTTATTGGTTCGTATAAAATGCATTTCAGGTTTTTGAGTTTCAGGAGCAGGATGGTTCCAGATCTGCTCCAAAAAAGCATGCCTACATTTTACAACCTGTATCAGGAAAAGCAAAATATACAAAGATACAACTTACTGAGGCAAAGAAAACAGGACAAGCATTGCAAAATGCTGCAGTTGATTTGGATGATGTTACTCTGTCGTTGTCAAAGGTTTGTACTCTTGTCTTCTCTCTCAGTTTTGTCAAAAGCACTGGGAAAAGTAATATCTTTCCCTCAAATCAGGATGGCTACAGGGACATGTTGAAGATGGCCGATAATTTCTCTACTTTTAATCAACGGCTGAGATATGCTCATCTCCGACCATCTTTACCAATAAAATCAGATCCACGAGCTTGGTGGAAGTATGCATACAAGGTGGTCACTCAGGAAATGAAGAAAGCAAGGTATGTATATCTGCACATTCTTCTCTGACTTCCAATTCATACATAGATTCCATGCATTAATTTACTGGCATCAAAAGGTGCTCATTTTTTTAATTTTTCTGGTTTCATTATCCTTTACCATAGTTTGGGCTACTTTCTTTTGATCAGTTTGGGCTAACCTATATGTATAGATTGGATGAATTGTTTCTATGTTTTCTTTAGCCTTTAGCATATATAATACATCCAATGCACATCCCAATATTTGTTTTAATCATGCTGTGGGATATTTACTTGTCTCCTTTATTTGGGTGGGGCCGTTAATTTTCTTTGTAGTACTGTACCACATGTGACGTGTTTATGTAAGGAAAAAAGAAAGCAGTTATGCAGTGACAGGGGACTCAACCATTCGCCTGGCTATGTTGTCAAAAAAAAAAAAAAAACCATTCGCCTGGCTACTGATTCGAGGCTTTCTTGTGTACTTTTCTCTTCGTGTGTGTTCAAGTAGTATCACTGATATTTCGTTTAACAGTGTTTCCTTTAAATTTAATATCATCAAATATGTCCTCATTTCATGTGCCTATATGTCAATACAATCTTTGTTGATTCTTTCATGGTGATGTATCTAACTTATGGATGCAGTGGGAGTCTATCTTGGGAGCAATTATTGAGAAATGCAAGACTTCGGAAGGCATATGTATCTTTATATGCATCCCTCTTGAAATCTGACATGAGCCGAATGGTTGTTGATGACCATGAGGAGATTAAGAGGATGGACCGTGAGCTTGATATGGAGGTTATTCTACAGTGGAGGTGATGTGCTTCTACTTTTGTCCTCAGTACATCAGTACATCTCCATGGGGATTATCTGCAAATATTAACTGAAAAAGGCTGGTAGCAGCATCCATGATGATCTATACCAGAGATTCCTAAAAGAGTGTGACGTAGACTTTGGGGAGGTTGCCAAAGTTTTGCCTTCACAAATTCGTACAGGGTGCCTTTAGGTCTGCAAAAGAAGTTCACCATATTGCACTGTTTTTTCCCTCTTGCTCAGCTGCCCTTTCCCATGAAAGACAGTGAACGTGCACTACAGTGACATAGGTTCAGCCTTTGAAATTACTATGACTTCTCTGCACCCCCACCCCCACCCCAACCATCAGCCTTTGACATTCGCTCTGCACAAACAACAGTGATATGCACACTTATTTCTCGTAAACTTCATGTTCACCTTGTATCCAATCTGCACTCTTGTCTCGTCTTACAACTATTTCCACTTTATGAAATATTATTTTGCATGCAACTGTGACAGAAAATCTCTGTTTCTTGAATAGGTCGTCCTTGTTATTTTTACAAATACGCAGAAGATCTGCGTATCATTGCATTAGACCACCCTTGCTTTTGAACTTTTAATTTTGGAGCTCTACTTCTAACATTGTATAGTTAGTCCCTTGAACAGTGCATTCCTTGTTTCTTCACTTCCCGAATGCACATGCACATTGAACAACCTGCTATGTGTCTTATCTTCATGCTTGATTCTTGTCACAATAATTGGCAAATGGACAAACATCCATACAGCAGTTTGGATGAATTTTGTATGTAATCGAGATTCATGCAGTTACCTTTATTTGATACATACAATCTTCTTATTTTGTGTAGGATGCTAGCTCACAAGTTTGTAGAACAGTCGGTGGAAACATACCAAGCTGCTCAACAAAATAAGAAGCAGTCCTGGTGGTCATTTGGATGGTTGGTTTCTGGCCTATAAAACCCTATTGTTTCTATATTGTTAAAAATGCAGCAATTAATCTGTCTTCTTATAGGACTGGCTCTTCAAAGGACGAGGAAGATTCAAAGAGTTTTACTGATGAAGATTGGGAAAGACTAAATCGGATTATTGGGTACAAAGAAACCAATGACTATATCCCTGATCAACAGGATATGAAACTGATGCAATTTGATTTTGAAATACGTATGAAACATAATGCATCAAAGCTTACCATTGATGATTCGGAGTGCCTTGCTGATCTCTCGTGTCAAGATTTCTGCTGCAACTTGAAAATGTATCCGGAGGCAAAAATATTTGATCTGAAGCTGGGTTCCTACAGGCTTTTATCTCCATATGGCCTGCTTGCTGAGGTTTCTGTGTCTGTTCAATTTGCCTTTTACACTTAGTAACTATGGTAGCCACTCACACAATTCTGTGTTCTGTATGTTCTAGAGTGCAAGTGTCATTGATTCTTTTGTTGGCATCTTCTCCTACAAACCTTTTGATGAGCAACTAGACTGGAGTTTGACAGCTAAAGCTTCTCCTTGTTATATAACTGTAAGCTGCTATCCTCATTATACCATAGTGTGCATGCATTTGCTCTACTATTTCACTATTTGAGTTTCTGTTCTTATAGTATTTAAAGGATTCAATCGATCAAATTGTTGGCTTCTTCAAGAGTAGCCCTACCATTAGCCAGAACTTGGCACTAGAGACTGCTGCTGCTGTACAGGTATCTAAAGTAAAATCGATTTGATACTTTTTCATGTGATCAGATGATTAATTGATCATTATTTGTTGCTTTGTGAAGATGACACTAGATGAAGTGAAACGGACTGCTCAACAGCAAATGACTCGGGTGCTAAAAGATCAGTCCAGGTTAGTGTATTTTTTTTCTCTCCATTTTCATATTCTGAAAAAAATATTTCCATGTGGGTATTCCACCATTCTCATATACTGAAGAAATATTTTGATGACGACAGAATGGTACTGTAAAAAAAATTCCAAGAAGCCCTAGCTTTCAATGGTACAACCTGGGCATTATTAGCTTTTGACTAATAATTTTTATTTTGGTATAAAAACGAAATAAAGAAAGCAAACACAGTTTAGCACTTAGTTACAGCCTATGCAGAATATTTAACTGCAATAAGGTTGTAAATATGTTACTAGAATTTCGACCTCAAAAGGAATTTTGAAAAATGGGATTGTGGTTTCCCCTGAAATAAGGATCATTGTCACTTTATACCATGAAATTTATGCTGATGTTGTTGGTTTGTATTTCAGTTACTCCATCTACATTGCTTCTATGCTAAAGTTACACTAAAGAATTATTTTCTTTTGTCAACCCCTTCTTCGATGCCGACTAATGCGTAACATAACCCCTATTAGGTTTTCACTGAACATGGATATTGCTGCTCCAAAAATTACCGTTCCTACCAAGTTCCGACCAGATGATGTACATGAGACTAAGCTTTTGCTTGACCTTGGAAATTTAGTTCTTCGGACAGAGGTTGTGTCTTCTGTTTGCAACTAAGATTTTTATATCTTAAGTGTTTGGTTTGTATGCTACTAATGTCACTTCGTTTCTTCAGGAAATATGGGATGCCTATACTTCAGAAGATCAGGATATGTATCTAAACTTCAATTTGGTGCTTAGTGATGTCTCTGCATTTCTGGTGGATGGTGATTACCATTGGAATGAAACATCTGATGAAACAAACTTGTTGCCGGTAATTGACAAGTGTGGGATTGCTTTGAAGCTTCAGCAGGTAAACAATACTCCACCCACACCTTTTTAGGGGTTGGGGTGTGTTGGAGGGGCTGGGGGTGAGGGTGGGGGGTGGGTTCTATTAAATGTTATCATCATGACATGGGTCGCTGTTCCATCTTTGGACAGATCCAGTTGGAAAGTCCTCTCTATCCCTCCACAAGACTGGCGATACGGGTGCCTTCCCTAGGATTTCATTTCTCTCCTGCACGCTATCATCGTTTAATGGAAATTGTTAAAATTTTTCAAGATGGTGCTAGTGGCAATAGCAGTTCAGATCATGAACACTTGTGGGATAATGCTGACTTTGAAGGATCTTCATCTCTTCTCACATGGAAGGTTTACATTCTTTTATAATTTACTCACTAATGTTCAATCATTTTGGAATTAAGTTCTTTCTCTGAATTATTTTCGTGGCCTGCTGTTAGGGGGTTGGAAACCGGGAAGCTGCTTGGCAACGCAGATATCTGCGTCTAGTGGGTCCATTTCTCTATATATTTGAAAATTCAACGTCTCCATCATACAAGCAATGGTTCAGGTTATACACTTTCCTATAGTTCTGAATCCTAAGTTACTGTCAAGTTTGGAGCTTAGAGTGCCATGTTCCGCGCATGTGTTCAAGCACCACTGTAGCCTTTGCTGGGATAGGGACAGTAGGTCTGGAGTGCTTGAGGTCCAAGGAAGGCCCAGCAGAGGACAGAGCTGAGGGTGTGGCACATTCATGATGGATGGCCGACCCACCATTTGAAACTTGAATCTTACTCCTGGGGTGCCTCGTTGGAGCTGCACCTCAGTGGAGTAATTTCATGTGATTACATGAATGGTTTATGTTTGTTTTTTGCATTTTTATGTGCTGGGACACGTTTTGACACCTTTGTGTTGAGTTGCAGTTTACGTGGGAAACAAGTTCATCAGGTGCCTACTGAGCTTACAAACGGTGTGCATAATATCCTGGCGCTGCATGATTCTGGCCAAGTTAATGCCAAGGAACGGTCTAGTGGCACTTCATAATATTCTGTTCTACTTCAGATCCCCTGACATAATTATCTCATGGAACTTTATTCTTTTACAGATTCTGGAAGACACTGGTGCTTTAATTTTGTTGTTTGATAATGAGGAGGCACGAAAGATATGGCAGAGCCGTTTACAGGGTGCTATATACCGTGCATCGGTACTCCTTGTTTTGTTTTTCTTTTTGGTCAATTTTTTCATTACGTATCTATCTTTTGTTGGCATCCATTGAACTATTAGCCTGCTTTTAGGGTTCTGCGGCAATTTCAAGTTTTCCTGGAGTTGCTCTCCCATCAGAGGCTCACTCATTCAAAGGCAGCTTTCCCGATGTTGCTGACACAGAGAAATTATTTGTTGCTGGCATTCTTGATGAGTTAAAGATATGTTTTTCATGTGGCTATGAGGTATTTCTTTCTCGCCTAATTTTCTTTGTAACCTTGTTTCAGTCTTTTTGATGCAGCTCATGCTTCTGTAGAGTAACCACGAACTAAAAAAAATTCTGCTAGCTAAGGAGAGCAGCCTATTTGAATTTCGGGCAGTTGGTGGCCAGGTAAATCTTTTCTTTTGTATTGTATGGTCCTTGCTTTGTGACTCTTATTAATATATGTTTTTTCTTCTTCTTTTGGAATAAACAGGTTGAGCTCTCAATGAAAGGTGGCAATTTAATGATAGGAACTATTTTGGGGTCACTAGAAATTGAAGACCAGTTTTACTACCCAGGGAGTCCTATGCCAAGGTTCTTGGCAAGGTCTTTTATCAATAGCATGCAAACCCAAGAACTCCCATCTCCTAGTCGAAAGAACAGTGCAGGACATAGAGGCACCCAGTTGAAGAAAAATGACAGTGACGAAAACTTTTTTGAGGCATCTGATGATTTTGATGAATTTGAAACACCTATGCATCAAGAGAGGACTATATCAGACTATTTTAGCACCCAGAACTTTTTGCCTACTAGTGTTCCTTCCCTACAGCCGCCAACATTTAATCGAATCCCTGATTTGATACCAGACACTGAACTTCAAACTGGGGGATCCACATTGGAAGATAGTGGCACTTTCAATAGTTTTGTGAAAGCCCAGATAGTGATTTATGATCAACATTCCCCCCAGTACAACAACTTGGACAACAGGGTAAATATCTCAAAAATCTCTTTACATAATACTGTTATGGTTTCTGTATAGGTACAATTATTCCTCCTAGTGCCTTGGACATGCTTAGGTTGATCATGTGTGACATTTCATATTTTCTTCATTTACCAGGTAGTTGTAACTGTTGCCACTTTATCGTTCTTTTGCCATCGGCCAACTGTTATTGCAATCATGGAATTTATGAATGCCATCAACCTTGCAAATGGGTCTGATACTGATAAAGATAAAAATACATATCCTGCTACTGTAGAAGATGGTACAATTGAGGAATCTCAGTCTGATCTAGAACCAGAGCCAACCATAAAACGATTACTGGTTAAAGGTAAAAGCAGAATAGTTTTTCATCTTACATCCAGCATGGCAGAGGCACAGATATTACTGATGAATGAGAATGGAGATCGGCTTGCTACTTTATCACAAAATAACCTCTCCACTGATATAAAGGTAATGTGATCATCTCTAATTTGTGTGTGGTCTATTTTGGCTTGATTTGTTTAATGCCCGCATGGGTCTGACTGTCTTTGGCAATTACTCAAGGTCTTCACATCGTCATTCAGCATAAAGGCTGCACTTGGAAATCTTAAAATAAGTGATGATAGCCTTCTTAGCAGCCACCCTTACTTTTGGGTTTGTGATATGCGAAACCCTGGAGGTCGTTCGTTTGTGGAGGTATTCCATGTTGTTTGATTTTACTTGCTTAATGGATGTCATAACTATTATGCTTTACTTGGTCGGTTCTAGAAAAAGAAACCTTTTGTGAATCACAGGAGAATAATCAATTTTGAAACCGTTGTGCAGATTGACTTTACTTCATACAATGTTGGTGATGAAGACTACTGTGGTTATGACTATAGCCTTGTAGGGCAGCTTTCAGAAGTTAGAATTGTTTACCTGAACCGCTTTGTTCAAGAGGTATGGTGTTTCCAGCTTATTTAGTTTCTTAATCCTGCAAATGGTTTAATCTTTCTCTCTCGCTCCCTGCTTCTCTTGGTGTGTGTGTGCAGATTATCAGTTATTTCATGGGACTTGTCCCAAAAAGTTCTGACGCCATTGTAAAGCTGAAAGATGATGAGTCTAACTCAGAGAAGTGGGTTAGCAAAACCGATATGGAAGGATCACCTGCTCTCAAATTGGATGTTTCATTCAGCAGGCCTATAATTGTCATGCCCCGTGAAACTGATAGCAATGAGTAAGGATGCTTTTGTGTCTGAATATGATTTGTTCATTTACTTATGAAATATCATGTCTTGAAGACGATCACTTTGCTTTGCAGCTTTTTGGAGCTTGATGTTCTATACATTACAGTCCAAAATGAATTCCAGTGGATAGGTGGTGATAAGAATGAGATGAGCGCTGTTCACTTAGACATTTTAACAGTTACAGTAAGTTCACTTTGTCAGCATGTTGTCTTTTTAATTGAGAAACCTGCTAGACATATTTATTTATTAAAAGAATAAATGGGGATTAATTTGGATGCTGGGAAATAGTCTCCATCATCATATCATCAGATGATCTTGTTCAAATGGTCTACATCTTGGCGAAGGAGCTGTCTCCATGTAAATTATTGCTTTGTCTTGGGTCACTGCATCGAATGCCCAAATTGTGCCAATATCTAGCTGCCATGTGGTAGCCTAGCAGTGGTATTGCTGTTGGTTACTGATTACTAGCTGAAGCTGATGACCTGGCTGTGCTTTGTGGAAATAAAGAGATTGGCCATTTAAATATCAACAGATTAGTGCAGTTTGCTTTGAACAAATCTATGCCATTATGATCTTATTTGCCGAACACAAGATAGCAAAACTTCAAATTGCAAAATAGTGACAGGCTTTTGACCGCACGGCTTACAGGAAATGTAAGCCAAGTTTGTACCATGTTGAACTTGTATAATTTAGTAGGGTGACAAATCCTCATTACAGTGTCTTTCCTTGTTACCTTGCTTAGAATCATTCTTACAGCATGAGTACACTTTCCTTTGTAGGTGCGGGACATAAATTTAGTTATTGGTATGAATATGGTACGTGGTGAAACCATAATTCAAGATGTGGAAGGTCTCTCCTTTGAACTTCG
Organism: Cymbopogon citratus; assembly: GCA_031170775.1. NCBI lineage: Eukaryota > Viridiplantae > Streptophyta > Magnoliopsida > Poales > Poaceae > Cymbopogon > Cymbopogon citratus. The sequence goes on from DXKC01001352.1 coordinate 12,141, forward strand.
TAGATCATTGCGTGATCTGAGGCATCAGGTGCCAGCAGTGGAGGCAGCAATTAAGGTACATTTTTATGTGAATGCATCTTTGGTTGAAGGTCCCTAGTTAGATTATTTTACTTTTCTTATAGCACCATTGAGATACTGATTTTTTTTATCATTTTCAACATGTCATAGGTGGATGTTTTGAAAGCAGCACTATCCAATCGAGAATATGAAATTATATCTGAGTGTGCGTTGTCTAACTTCTCTGAGACACCGCATCCTGTGCCTACTCTGGATGATCCTCGATATGGCACTTCCACTACTCCATCCCATGTATCAGCATCTTCTTCAGAAAGTATTCATGACTTGTCCAAAGATGCAGAAACATGGATAACGAATAAATTTTCTGTCTCAATAAATCTGGTTGAGCTTTCTCTTCATTCAGGATCGACAAGAGATTCTCCTCTGGCGAGTGTTCAGGTACTCAATTTTTGTGCAGAAAATGCTTTCAAACTCCATTGACTGCTCTATTTATTTTTCAGAGCTTTTCCTTCCCCTTGCATGGGCTTTTTGCACAATCGTAATTATGATCATGTTGTGAGCTTGTCTGAACACAACATGTACTGTACCATATTGTAACAGCCTAGAGTCCAAACTGCTTAGATCCACTCACCAACTCACTTACCTTCCGTGCTCGCTTCGCTGGGTTGGTCACATGGGGGCTACTTAGTTCTGGCAGTGGTTTTGCCTTGCGTTGCTTCATCGGCATGAGCAACAAGGAGCTCGCCTAACGAGCGAGCCAATTTGGCTCTCTCATGGGCACGAGGAAATCTTTGCGTGCATAGGCCCAAGGTGCTCAGGTGAGGAAATCGAACATGTGTCTTGGCTCGTCACTCGCTTGGCAATGTGTAACAGTGCCTAGCAAAAGAATCAAGCAGTCAGAGATGCATCCGCAACTAGCAAGGTTGGACTAAACAAATGCGTCTTCACATGCAAATACACATGGGCCATGGGCC
>DXKC01001361.1:0-14282 GCA_031170775.1 Cymbopogon citratus
GACATGTTGCTTGTATCTTTACTCAGCAGGGTATTGTACACCTCATACATCTTGGCTTCCTTTTCCTCCTTTGCTGCCTTCAAATTGGCATTTGATATCTGCAACTGTGCTTCGGCAGCCTTATCAAGTTCCATCTTTCTATCTTCCTGTACCTTGACAAGTTTTTCAACAGTGTCTCCAAGGTTCACAATTTCATCCTTAACTTTTGCCTTCTTGTGCTTTCCATTGCGCTCGGCCTTTGCACTGTCTCTACCAATGGGGCGCTTCTGTTCTTCTGGAATGTCAAATGCTTCAGTCTTGTCTTTCTCTGTCTCAAACTGTGCACACCATTTGGGCTCTTCTTTTAGTATCTTCCACCAATGGACCAATGCAAATGGCTTTCCAAATCTGTTTACATACATTTTCTATGCCTCTTTCTCCAGCATGTCATCTGAATATCCACTTGTATGCATTTGACAAGCTTTAGTCCAATAGTCATTGAAATCACTAATCACTGACTTCAGGCGTGACTAGTGAACCTTCAATTGGTTTACTTCTCTTCTACGCTTCCCTTCCCCTTTCTTGTTATATATGTCAGTGACTTCTTTCCAAAAGGTATCACCTTTCTTGTCATTCCCATGAATTGGGTCTTTGGAAGCATTCAACCAAGCACTGGCCTGCAGAGGAGTCAATGTGAGGAGTCAATACCAGTCAATTGAAAGGAAAATGTACAAAATATACAAACTGAATAGTCAATACCAGTCTTTCTTCCTCTTCATGAGTCCAATATCTTTTCTGGTTCACCTTTGCTGCTCTATTTGCATCACTGTTTTCAGCTTCATCATTGTCAATGTTCACTATGTTGTTTGCAGTGCCTTCTTTGGTAGCTTGGGGTGCTGGTGGAGACATTGGGTTGAAGGACATGCTCTGACCAACCAAATGGAAATTTTCACCTTGTTGTTGTGGCTGATAGTTTTGTTGAATGAAATTGACAAACCCTCCTGGAGGATAGATCCTGAAAAAACAACAAGATAGATGCAAATACCAACTGTGAGCAATACCAACATTAACAGTGAGAGCATTCAGATAGGCATTCACAGAGGCATGGGTAGCAGCCTAATCACACTATCCACATATAAATTCACACTATCCAGCAGCACGTCAACAGATAAATGCACAGATCAACAGATAAATAACTGGACTAACAAACCTTAGTTACACAAAACCAGATTCAACAAAAAAGCTAGGCATCCATCCAGATCAATGTGAGCAACATTTTCAAAAAGATTCAGTCACACTATCTGTTGATCTAGTGTCACATTCAACAGTAAATGTGAGCAACACTTTTTGCAACACATCAATAGATAGAAATATGGAAACCAAAGCTAGGCATCCATCCAGATCCTCTTCTACCAAATCATGGAGTATCGAATCAACTGCATAGAAATATGGAAATCAAATTTACCATGAAGTTGGGCCTTGTTGGTCTCCATGACAGAAAGCAAAATTTGGAGGTACGGCGCCCCATCCTCCTACTTGCGGTGGCCGCAGCATGGTCGACGTCGGTGCAGGAGAGGCAGTCGCATCACCAGGGCTGGGATTCGGCGTAGCAGGGGTGGGAATCGGAGCTGGAGGGGATGGATTCCCCACACCAGAGGAGGAAATCGGCGGCGGCGGCGGAACCTCTGTTGAAGCTCCTGGACGCGATGAAGGAGGAGGCGCCGCCGTCTCTTCTTCAGTCCTAGCTGCCTTCCCCCGTGTGGTTTGACTCCACTGCCGGGTGCGCGCCGCCGTGATTCACCGGCCGGCGGCGGATCCATCGGTGGTCGATCTGGTGCCGAACCCTAACTCACCGGTGGATGGGGAGGTAGCGGTGGACGGGCGGGCGGGGAAGAAGAGGATGGGGAGAAGGGCGCGGGAGGAACGGGCGGGAAGAAGGGCCAGGAGCGGGAGGATTGCGCGCGCGCGAATGGCGATGCCGGCGGCTGCCTCTGCGCACGGGATCGCTGATGAAACGAAATCACCCCTCAACGAGCGTTTCACCGAGTTACCGAGGCCTGGGAAACAGCGCACAGTTGTTTCACCATGGTGAAACTATTCTCTTCTCTCTCCTGTCCATTTCATGCAAAGATTCCCTTTTTGCTGAGGTGTCACTATATTAAATGTGCATGACACACCCATGAAACTCCCAGTGAGACTGGCCTAGAGGAGTCCTTTAGCAAAACCTGACAGAGCACTACAGCAGTCATTTATTTTATAAACAAAAATGATGAAAGGTTACTCACCACTCCATGAAGGATGCCAGTGCTCTGGGTGGCAAATTGGATATCCTCAAACAAATCCAAACTAATTTCTACTGCAAACAGCTGCAAAGATTGACTAATTTGAGGGAATTGAAAATCAAACAGCTAACTAAATTAGATCAGAGGAAACTTAGGGTTAAAGATTTGAGAAACTTGCAAAAGAAGAGAATGGAGAGGAACAAATTGCTCAGTTATCTCACCAGCTGTGTTCGTCACTTGGAGAGAGAAGGACTCGCTTGCAGGCAATGGCATCGAGGGCACCGGCGCCGCTACGGACTGCAGCCTAGGCGGTAGGAGCGAACTGCAGGCACGTGCTGCAACCGGCGGCCAGCGGCGGCCAGCATGCAGCAGGGCGCAACTGCAGGCCGCAGAGGAGCAGGGGCTGGCTCAAACCAATGTTTGCCACTTGTTGCTCGGGTCGCGGCGGCAGATCTCGCGCCCCTGTGGCCGGCTCCCTGCGCCTACGGACAGCGTCCTGGCACCGCACACCTACGGATGGCGGTCCCGCGAACGCGAGCACTACGAGGACGGAGCCTGAAGACCGCGAGCGATACCGCGCCGCATGGAGCAAGCCAGCGAGCGCAGCACCACATGACCTGACGAGGACAGCTTTCCCACGGCCTGGCCCGAGACCCGAGCATGACTCGAGCCACCCCGGCGAGGACCGCCGCGCGGCTTGGAGCCGACGTCCCATTCGCCCAAACCCTAGGCGTGAGCGCTCCTGTGCGTGGAGCCGCCGCCGCCATCTCCCGACCTCGCCTCACTCTTCCCCGCCTCTGGCACCAGTGGCTGGCTCCCGCGGCCTTGCGCTCGCGAGTGGTGGAGCCTGCGTCCTCCAGGACCACGAAGGCGTCGTTGCGCCTCATCTTGGCCGGAGCACCGCCGCAGCCATCGTCGCCGCCTAGGTCTAGGTATGGGTGTTCGGTGGAAACAAGGAAAGAAAATCACGGTTTCTTTCTTTTTTTAGCGAGGCCAGGTTTCGATCTCACGTCTTCTTTCGTAACCGTAGGTTGGGGAGGGGGGGTGCGTTAGACCGCATCAAACTTCTAATCTCAACCGTTGCTTTTGGTAGCTGGTGTACTGTGAATCGTTGATTTTGATAAAAAAAATTTGACCTGGAGAAGATTTGCCTTATAGTATAGATAGATAGATAGATATAGATAGATGTAATAACTTTGTAATAATGGGTCTGATTCTATCTTCAGATAGATAAAGCCGAGTTTAATTATCCTTTATCTTAAAAAAAAGGAGTGATGTATGAAGAAACTGCATGGAACTGGAATCTCAAGCTATGCTACTCACAAACTCACAAAAGGAAATGAAATTCAGTCCCACTTACACCAGTTTCAATGAGAATTTCATCACGTCGTTTCAAACACATTTATTTTTTTGAAACAGTGAACGGTTCCAATATATTTATTTTTTAGAAACAGTGATGGGAATGAAACTCTCTCTGCTCTTATAAAACTCTTATCATCTCTCTCTTTATTAATACGGTGTCACATCAGCATATTTAATACCATAAAACTCTGATGAAACCTCCGCTAAGAATGGTCTTCACAAGTACAAGAGCATGAGCCGAGGACCAACACAGAACCTGCAATTGGTAGTCAATACAGACAGCACAGCAGCAACGATAAATAAAAGAAGCAAGAGATGCCAAGCTGCATCTCAGCATCGGCATGTGAAATCATCCAGCTCAAGAATTTTTGGTACCAGATGATTCAGCTCCAGAGCTTCCACATGTCATTGACCAGTCTCCTGCAGCCGAATTCAATATTCCATGGACTGAAAATCTGCAGGAATCTTGGTAGCATGCGAGTACTACACTACAAGATGCAGTTCGCCCGTTGATCCAGAAACTACTATACACAACAGAGACATGTTTCTTGTGGAACAGTAGGCAATGATTAGGCCCCGTAAATCCGGCGGCACCACTAATACCTACTACTACCAAATACAGTACTACTACTGTGAGGGACAAAAACCCAACTGCTGACTATCTGTCTCAAAGTTACAATAGCTCAAAGTTACAATAGCACAACTTGGAATCTGATTGCATCATTGCAATGGTGGAAACTTAGCACCTACAGCTACAGCATTGTTTCCTCAGCCATATGTTTCTTGGATAAGCTCAAAGTGTCGGTAAAAGAAACTACGCTGTGGACTGTGGATGGGAATCATTGGGTAGAAGAAATGTGATAGGCTGATTTTACTTTCTTTTCAAGGAGGGCAACGTGCTTGTAGAGCATGGACACCACTGCCTCGAACTCAGTCACCTGTTGATCTATCACATCGATCTGGGACACATAATCGTCGAAGCCTCGGCTTTTCTCGTTCAGCTGCTCTACAAAGACTCGCAGGCCAGCGGCAATGTCACCGTAGTTGCTGTATTCCTGCGCTACCCGGTCATTCATCTTCTCAAGCAGGGCTAGCTGATTGTTAGTCCCCTGAAAGCAATGGCAACAATGACAGAAATCAAGTCCTGGTCAATAAATTAAATTGGATAGAAAGTTGCTTGTAACTGCAAATGCCATCTTACAACATAAGCAATACTCCATCTATTGCAAATGTTCACTTTAGCTTTGTTCTAAATCAAAAATAACCAATATATTTTTTAGAAAATATATTATCTACAAGTTCAAATTAATGCACTGTCAGACATATTTCATGGAGACCTCAGTGAAACGAAAGTTTGACTTAGGACAAAGCTCATGTAAACACTAATTTGGTACCGAGGCAGTACATCCTAACTATAAAACCTTACCAAAGAACATCAATAAGTGTTCAATTTTCATACACATACAAAAACAAACTGCCTTCATTTCAAGGGCCTGATTAAGAGGGAAATATAGTTCTCTTAAATTTTTAACTGCTACATTCATTTTAAGTTATTTTTATCCTAATCTGTCAGAGTGTTTGTTTATCACAAGCCTGAGCTCAAAAGACCAAAGTGATAGTTTCATGGAAAATTTGAAAATAATATCAGTACTTGGTAGCCAACAAAAGAAAGTGTCATATATAGACCAGTACTCTTGCCAATAACAGAGCACAACATGACAAGTTAGCCTCCATTCCAATAACACTCCCCCACATCATTTGAACCCAAGGGTTAGACAAATGAGAGGGAGCCGCGCAAATGGATTTCTATCTACAACGAATTTGAAGCTATTGGCCGCCTGTAAAGCAGAATATTGTGGAAGCCATTCAACTCTCAAAATAGGGTAGGGTTACGGTGTGATTTGCAGCGTTGCCATACCAAATCATCACCAAGGAATAGCAGTTGACTACGCGCACTTAAAATCACTCCTCTCATAGAATCCATAACCGGGAATGGACCATAATCATCCAGCTTATCTAATTCCAGGAAAGTGAGAACGCGGCTGTAATTGCGCGACCCCCCGAATGATTCGATTAGAGTCGAGAGAGAGAGAGAACCTGGAGCTCGCCGCGGACCATGAGGGAGACGTTGGTGAAGAGCTCAGCCAGAGACTCCGACAGCTCGTCCCGCTGCCCCGTCGCCTCCGTCTCCGCCACCGCCGGGTTCGTCGCACTCGCCATCGCCGGCGCTGGCCTCCTCCTCCGAACAGCTGCTGAGTCGCTGACCGCTCCCGTCTGAGATGCCGTGGCAAGGATCGGCCCACAATATTAGGCCCGTCAGGCCCATTACATGGTTGGTGGTGAACTGATGGAGATGGGCCGATGGCGTGTGGTTCTCTCTGGCTTCCTCCGCCTCCCGCCTCTGCGGTTTAACGGCGCCGCCGGCTACCGAGATCCGACGAGTTGAGGGCATCTTCCGGCGGCCGGCGGAGGGCGGCTAGAAGCTCGCCCAGGAGGCCAGGATGCAGGGGCCTACCCGGGAGCCCCTACAGCCGCAATCTGGAGGCCGGTGGTCGCGGTCGAGAGGCGAGGCCCCGCCAGCCGGCTCACCGGTCACCACAACTCTGCTCCTGGTAATATGTATATTCTTACTGTCTTCTGTTTTGATGCCCAGTTAATGCGAATTTGCGATGTTTGAAGGCTCAAGTAGGACTAGGACAAGAATGCAACATGAACTTGACTTGAACCTTTCGCAGCTCTCTACCTGTGGAATTTTTTGAGCGAACTCTCTACTTGTGGATGCAGATTATAAGAACTTAAAAAACAGGTTAAAATTTTGATCACGCCCCGGCGTGGTTATGCGAGAAATTGGCTAAGTGGACTTGTACCGGTGCTGGGGATTCACGCGTGTTCACAATATATTGAACTGATTGGAGCTGGTTAGGTATTATTAGTAGTTTATTTCTGTTTCTGATGGCCTCTTCTCCATCTGAGCGGCTATTCCCCACTGCGATCATGGTTTTACTAGTCTTCATTTTAATCCATTGCTATCCTTAGCTATTTTTCCTTATGAAAGTTGGCTAGTAGCTGACCCTTTAGCCAAGGAGCATCACCTTTTTCTTTTTATTATGCTTCTTCCAATCTAAATTTGGATTTCGACCAAAGGAAACCATAAATTCCATGTACCATAGAAAACCTTGTTAGGCAAGGAAATCAGATGTGGTTGAGTGATTGGATCTCTGGCACCTTGTGATGGCAAGAGTGTTTCTTGCTATATGAGGCTGGCCAATTTGGCTTTCCCACCCTGGCAACGTAAGGCTAGCCTGGCGAGGTAAGGCAAGCTGAGGAGCTAAATTGGGCGTTATTACCTTGTAAATAATGGTAGAAAAATATAATGGTATGGTAGGGTTAGTAAGATTGATGAAAATTGACTTGTGGAGGTAAAATTTTATAATGTGAATGCTACACTATAGTTTTCTTGTGGGAAACTCAAGTGGCATTGCGCAGGTTCTCTTTAGGGATTGGGATGAGATGTTTCATTCTTATAGCAAATGAACAACTGTATCGAGACAAACAATATTCTCACAACAAATGAACAACTATAATATACTATGGGCACACAGTATTCTCACAACAAATGAACAACTATAATATACTGCGGTAACAAACAATATTTTGGCAACTTATTGTTAACACTACATGAATGAACTATAAAACAAAATCCCTGTATGTACTAGCAGTAGCTAATGACTTATCAACCAATAACTTTTTTCTCACACGCGTATTTGTGCGACATGGTGCAGCTTCATCCTCCAATTGTCTCTTTCCCGCTCCACCTTGAATTCGGGGGGCTGCATCGAGACATTGAGCTTTCTGAGGGATGAAACAAGCTCCAAACCTTTAGGAACTTCCTTGAGAGATGTTAGAGACAAGATATGCAGCACTTCAAGCCTGACAAGTGCACCTTCTTCGATAAATAGCCTCTTTACTCGATCCAGGTTCTTCATGTAAAGGGTTTTTAGCTGAGGAAACCATCCCGCACGTAGTGTTATGTCCTCAGCCCAGCATTCCTCGCGAATGCTCAAGAATATGAGATTAGGCATGCTCAAGGAGATTGAGGACAGTGGATCGGCATTATTTGTACAGAAGCTTAGTGTCAGATACTTGATGTTGATACCATACTCACAGAACACGGGTCCCCTGAAGGTCTCATTGTCCCAGCATCCTCTGATAATGAGTTTTTCTAACTGTGTATGTCTAGGATCAAAAGCATCAAAATTCAGAGGTTCATCTAGATTGTTGGCGCTGATGAGCAAGTTATACAGGTGGTGCATGTTTGAGATAGATGCAAACAATATCCCACAGTCAGCACGCCGCACATTCTCAACACACAGAAGCCTCAACTCAGGTAGTCGTTTCAATAGCTCCACTGATTTCTTGGTTGCTTCGACAGTCTTGAGAGTTTGCAGCTCTACCAAATCAAAAATTCCATCTGGAAACTTCACACCTTGAAAGTAGCGTAAATGCTGCTGTTTTGGATCCGCCAATTTCTCAGCAAATATGTGCCTCAGTTTCTTGAGCCTGCATACTTCTTTTGGCAGAGTTTCAATGCCAGTTGACTTCAGGTCCAGAGTTTCCAAATTTGAAAGCCTTTTAATTGATCTTGGAAGGGACTTAACACGCGTTCTCCTCAGGCAAAGGTAGCGCAAGTTGAACAATTCCCCAATATTATCTGGGATGTTGTCAATGGGCGAGTCTCGCATCTCCAGAACAGAAAGGTATTTATACTTGGAAATTAGTAAGCATAGCAACTGGTCATTTGCTACTGCACTGGTTGCGATGAATGTTCGAAGGTGTGGAAGATCCATTCTTGATCTAATCAGCTGATTCACTTGATTTGAGTTTGACAATAATAATCGACGAACATCATCCTTATTCTCATGTACCAGATTGGTTATATCTGCCAGACCAAATCTTTCCTTCCTAGAAATTGAGAGAGCTAATTCTCGCACAATGCCATGCATCCTGCAGGTTACTACTCTGCCGATCTCATCGTTCTCCACAAGTTGCAGCATGCTTTGATGGATCAACTCAGTAAAGTAGCCATCTGCAACCTCCTCCAATGTACTTTGCCCTCTGTGTGAAACAAAACCCTCGACTATCCATAGCTTGAGAAGCTGCTCACGTGTGAAAAGATAATCTTGTGGGAACATGCTGCAATACAAAAAACAGTTCTTGAGGTGTCTTGGCAGGTACGTGAAGCTTATGCTTAGTGCACTTCTTACTTTGCCTAGGCTAGGGTTGTCCTCCAACTCACATTTAAACTGATTATCCATTCTTCTCCATGTTATCTCGTCTGGTTCTTGTACAGTTAGTACATTTCCTATTGCATTAATTGCTAGTGGCAAGCCTCCACACTTGCTCACAATCTGCCTAGATAATTCATTGAGATGAGAAGGGCACTCCATGTTTCTATTCTGAAAAGTCCTTCTACAAAATAGTTTAAATGCATCATCAGCGCTGAGTGGCTTAAGCTTCATCTTGTACATTTCTTGAGCCAATGAAGCAACATCATTATTCCTAGTTGTAATAATTATCCGACTGCCTTTTTGGTCATCCATTAATAGGTCAGATAACTCGTTAAAAACTCTTGTATCCCAAACATCATCGAGTACAATCAAATACCTCTTATTTGACAAAACTACCCTTAATGTATCATTGAGCTTGTTATAGTTCATAGTGCCAAGGTTAGCAGGAATTTTGCCTTGGTCCCCATTTAACTCCTGAATCAACTGCCTCAATGTAACAATAATACCATAGTTATATGATATTGCAATCCATGCATAACAATCAAAACTTTTTCGTTCCATCTCCAAATCATATACCTTCCTGACAAGTGTGGTTTTGCCTAATCCACCAAAACCCCACACTGATATTACTACAAGATTTGTTTCCTTGGGATCTAGCCATTCGACCAGCAGTTCTATGTCTTCCTTCATGCCGATAATGCCCTCTACTCTAATGGCATGAGGGTTGTCACTATTTGATAGGGATTGAACTTGAGTGTTGTTACTTGTGTTATTGAGTAACTCATTGAACATTTCTCTGTAGTCTCTTTTGAGCTGTGACAGGTGTTTGATCTCTTCTTCAATGTCTTTCATTCCTGAAGCAATGCCGTGAAAAATATTTGCATAGAAGGTTGCTTTTATCACCCTCTTGAAGTAGCCGTCTTCCTGTAAGAGAGCAATGTTATAGCAGTAGTCATCTATTATGTCCTCAACACAATATGCAACCTTCCGCACCCTCACTATCCAGCCTTCAAGAACTTTATTGCTGTAGATTTTTTACCCAACTTGGCTCAAGAAATGATGAATCATGTCCAATTCCCTCTCGATGCGTTTTGCAGTCCGTGTTAAATCTGGTGACGGTGTGGCTTTTTTCTTCACAAGAGACTGCAGTGATGCAATTCCAAAAGAGGTAACAAGTTTGCTAAGAGCTAGGACAACTGCTGCCTCTGCCATATTTTGTCTTCTTCACTAATGATGTGGTCTTCTGGATATGATAAATTAATCAACCAGGGTTCAGCTCCATTTATGTTCTTCACTGATCCTATCAAATACAATATAATTTTTCAGATTTTGAGTGTGTTAGCGACCGATATGCATGTGAAACATAATCTTAACATGTGAGTTGCCATCAACATTAGGAGTAAGGCTATGCTCAGACTAATTTTAACTTTTAAACAGGGTAGTGTTTGTAAATCTTGTAGGAGTAAAGCTCTACTCTGCAATAATTCAATCTTTTAAACAACACAGCTTTGTTTCTGAGCTCATTTATGAATGCTTTCAACTTTTCTCTACAGTGGGTAACCTTTTTAAAATTGCCATCGACAGTTCCATATCCATCATTGCACAAAGCGTAGGGCAATCTTATATAGCTGAGATTAGATCAGTCAATGACTTTAGCATTAGTGTATGTACATACTTGGATTCAACTAGGATATTACTGCAAAGTTTTATTTTCGCACAAGTGACTTGATGATTGGAGCAATCTACAACTTAATCGAAACGACGCACCTGGTGATAGCAGTACAGTTGTATAATCTGACAAGGTTGCAGGCCCTAGCTGCTTTTATTTTTGTATTTATCGATGATGATATCTTCAATCGACATGAATTTGCAAAAGTGAAGGGAGATGAACTAAAATCATGTTGTATGCTTCACACAGTTGGATGAGATCGAGACTTCTCCGCAACCACGAAATAAATAGACAAGGAACACACAACTGAATCCTGCATGCATCTTGAATGAGAAGTTTATTGCGCACCTCATGTGATGGAAGATGCCAAAGGGAAGAGCACGGAGCTAAAGACGAAATTCAGAGACGTCTTGTGAATTTCCGAGTTCAATACTGGACCCATGAAGAAATATATATATAGGTATTCAAGTCAATGCATCCTTCTATGAATTGGAGGTTTTGAAAAAAATGGCTGCAACGCGTTATGTGCTTACAGAATGATCGAACCAATATGGACTCAGTCAATCAGGACCGTTTGGAAACTTTGAAGGGTTATTATTCCTTCAGTCGTGACGTTTGGGCAGGAAACACGAGGTCTAAGGTCAAATTTGCGTGTGCTGTAGGACATGGCGACGTCTCAAAAGGGGCTTGTGGCACGACCTAATTTTGCATAAATCATTTTTGAAGAGATGGCAACGATTGAATAAAAATGAAATTAAGTTCGGAGAGAGAAAATGTGCAGGGTTCAAGTAGTAGGATAGTAAAATTCAAGAAAATACAAACTTGCGATTTTGTATCGGTCTCTTGGTCTGTGTAGGTCCAACATGAATAGACTGCAGTTGATCCTGAATGGCGGACCCAGCTCGAGAATACTGATGGCCCATACGCCTCAATCCATCTTCAATCTACGCTCGAGAGGAAAGCCGGAAACAGACGTCGCCGATCAAAACTTGCAACTCCAGGGCGGCAGGACAGGAGGGGAGAAAGGGTTCCGACTGGAGGAGGTAGGGCGGCCGCCCTATCTCGCCCAGGTCGGTCGGCCTATGGCTGAATTGCACCTTGTACACGCAAACCTGAATTGCACCTGAATTGCAGTTGATCATCAGGTGTTCCATCGATTGGAGCTGAGAACGAACCTGGACACTTCGTTTGAGCATCTTCAGCAGTCTCCCAATTCTACCCCTCATCCTCGTAAAACTGTCATATCAGAGGTGATGACTCACTTTTTCTTTTCCAACAGTCCCTTAATAGCACTCTCAATTTTTAATAGCCACCAAATTATAGCCCTTCTCCCCTCAAATGAAGGGGGAGTTGCATCTCCCCCAAATAATATGGCCCCACCGTAACTGTCATTCTTACTCTCGGCACAGCCATGGAGATCAAGAAATCCGGCCATGGTTGCGGCCGGAGCTGGGACGGTGCATGCCAGGAGCGTGGCGGCGGCCGAGGCCCGTGGTGCTTCTGTGCACCGCGGTGGCGAGGCCGGGCCACCGGAGCTGCGGCTGCCCATGAGCAAGAAGAAGCAGCAGAAGTGTATATCTGCGGCTGGAGCTAGGGACGGTGATGCGAGGGCGGAGATGGGCGTGACGCGGTGGCCAGGGTAGGGCGGGGGCCGGGGCGCGGCTGGAAGCCGCGTTGGTCGGAGCCGGAGACCACCGCTCTATGGCACGCTCGACTGGCGGCGCTCCGGCTCAGAGATCCTCCATGCCCCGCGCGCGCGAGAAAGAACCTGTCGCGGCCGAGCTCGCCGGCCATGGCCGCGCTCGAGTAGATCTCGTGATGGCGCTACTGGGAGCTGCGGGAGGCGCGGTTGGGAGCGGCGGGCTGCGTTGCAGGTGAGCTGCGGGCGGAGGAGGCCGAGGAGACGGGAGGGGGTCAGCGGCATGGCCAGATGCGGCGTCGCGACATACTCACGGGAAGAGATCGGCCGGAGGAAAGGGAAGAAAGGAAAAAAAATGTAGCACAATCCAACTTTGGAGGATAAAAAAATAAAACCAGAACAACACTACAGCAACCACCGGTCATTAGCTAAAGGGTGTTATGTCTTGTACTGTTTCGAGACTTCTGGGAGCCGGTGGCTCAGTCAGCATGTTACTGTGTTACCCCTTTTGTTTTTACCTTTGAACTTTGAACTCCTGTAATTTCGTTGCCTTGGTAATGAAATTCGGTATTACCGTTGTGGAAAAAAAAAGGTGACAAGAGTGAAGAGATTTTGGCACCAGTCCAATTTATGGATGGAGAGACTTATGGCACCTGCTTATCAACGGAGAGCGCTTGGAGCCCTTCGTCGACTCACCTCGTGCCCTTCGTCGACCCTGCCGCCAAAAATGGATCCACGGCAGCAAAACTCGCGCCATAAAATTGCCGACTCAGCTGTGTCGTGCCTGTTGATCATCAAGAGTGGGGCATGGCCGAGCCCAGCAAGCAAGAGTGGGGCATGGCCGAGCCCAGCAAGCAAGAGTGGGGCACCGAGCGTTGGATTCACGTGAACGATGAGATCTGCGTGACTTTAGAGTAAAGTTGTTCTGCATGACTTTAGATGATCTCGTTCCCAGATTACTAGTGATTTGCGCGCGTGCGCCCACGCACGTAGGTTGGCGCCACAGCTATAATTGTGAAAATGTACTGCTGGTTATAGATAACGACATAGCAAAAAAAACACAGATATATCTCTTTTGTTTTGCGCATTTAAGCGGCGCCTAAAAGCACAAATATATTAGTTTGCGCATTGTTTATGCAATGTATTATTGTTTTCTATTCATGTTATTTGCAAATTATTACCTGTGGATGATTGTATACGTTAACCGTCGAGTTTTTATTTTGTTGTCTATATATTTTGATTAATATAAAAATCGACTGTAAACTTATTATTAATTAAGATTGAAATAATAGTTTGTCGAAACATTTAAAATTTATCTTTTTCTTAGAGGTTACATTTTATAATTTTTGGATGAATATTTTAATGTGTGGGAATCATGGTTTTAGGAGCTCCTTTTATTTTTGTATGAAATAAATAAAATCAGCATATTAAAGTATTTAATAAAAATCATAAAAAGGAGAAGACTATTTGGGCCAAATCTGGCCCAAGTCGGTCCGTGTACGGTAGGTCGGCCCATTGAATTGCCTAGACGACAAGTCCTATTTCGAAAAAACTCGAGGATCTTTTTGCTAAAAAAACTGAGAGACGGTAGGTTGTATTCCGTGAGAGTTCGAGGGTGTTTTTGAAAAATAGCCTAGACTCGACAGATCTAGACCGTCCGCCCGGCTGATCAGACGGCCGAGAATTACGAGCGACGTGGCCATCCTGAGGCTGCGTTGTGGCTTCTGGTTTCATATCTTTTAACTAGTGGAAGACGCGCGCCATTGCACGCGGAATTAGTCTGCAAATGCAAGGCCAAAAGATGCCTGTTTTGTCTTGGCAAGGCAGTAGGATATCATGGAGAGAAAACAAGGCGTGATGTTGCGTGATGTTCATAGGCCATGCTATAGGGATGAATTCTATTAGCTTTTTTTTTTAGGAAAACAGGAAGGGCTTGCACCTTTACTGTGCTTTTATTAAAATGAATGAATTCTATTAATTGGTTAGCAGTAGTAACATGGAGTAATCCTGTGCCTGAAGCAGGATGGTTAGCAGTGCAGGCAGTCTGAGCATAATTATACAAA
>DXKC01001363.1:0-13499 GCA_031170775.1 Cymbopogon citratus
CTAAAACGTAAGTGACAATATGACTTCAAAACAAAATAATTTTATGGGCAGTAGAGGGATTTGGATGTAATGAGATTTTTTTTTGAGATTTAATTATCCTTTTTTTTAGATTGGCTGTAATGAGATTAGTGTCAATATATATCTAACTCTATGTAATGTTGTTTTTTATGAATCTTAAACATACCACAACATGCTGTGTTGGCACGTGCAATATACTAAGGCATGACTTTCTAGATTATAAAATGGTCATATATAACTGCGTGAAACTTAAATATGGAAAAAAAAATCATTGTTAGGTTGTTTTTATGTGCAACCCTGAAATAAACCGTGGCGTTAGCACGGGCACTGTACTAGTCCTTTTGATCACGGGGTACCCACAGCGTGAAAGAAAAAGTAGCATAATAAAGCAATAGAATCCTGCTATATATTAAAAAGTACAATCATGATCGACCTGCGTATGTGTCGTGAGCCATATCAACTTGTCTTGACCTTAACCAAAATATTGATTGATTGCCAATAATAGATCAAACACACACACAGATAATTACCTCGCGCTACCAACCAAGAAGAGCAGAGAGCACCCAAACCAACGACTAAACGACCGCCAGGGCGAGCGGTCGCCAGGAAGTCTGACGAAGGATGCAGTCATGCGGTAACCAGTGACCGGTTGCCTCCCGCTCCCAGAAACTGCAGCTACCAGATTCACACTTCACAGTGCCTGACTTAGCAAACAAAACTTTAACACGTAATCTGATATCCAAGATTCAGTTTCGACAGCTTATAGCAAACAAAAACGTTTCTAGCAGAAAAATGCAGCACATACAACACACGGCGATGGCTCTCGCTCTCTGGAACTTAGTTGTGAGGCACAAGGGGCATCATATGGTACACTACACAGGGCTAAAAAGGTTTTCCCAGCACAGTCGCCACGCTAACTAGTTATCAGTCGAATTGTTGCCGAAGAGCCATCTCGGTTTCACTCTTCCATGATGCATGCGACGATTGCCCCCTCATCCTCTTGATCTTCTCCTTGTCTTTGACAGTGGAACCCTTCTTCTTTTCGGGCTCTTTTGTCTGCATTGGTCTATCACCACACTGAGGGCAAACCATACCCTTACCATGTGAATAAGTCTTTGGTACACCACATTGGAGACACATCCTAAACAATGATGCAAAGTCACAGTTAAGACTATCATAAGGAACTCTGATAGATATTATTAGAGTTCATGTAAAACATGTACACAAGCTATTTCAGTATACTTGTTTCATTGTGACATTGATAAAAAATGACCATACCTCAGAAGATCAGCTGCATCTTCTGGCCCAGGATTTGCAGCACCAATTATTCTTTTTCCATCAACAGAACCAGATGTCACCGAACCTGGAGGGTTGGCTCCGGTTGTGGTAACTCGCTCGCGGATGGCAACCAACTGCGGTTTCGCCACCACGACAGCACCTGAAGATTATTTTCCAGTTATATCATAATGGATGTAGCATGTATCTGAAATTGCATAACTGGCATGAGCACATATCATCACATGCAAGCACTCAAGATGAAACCTGCTCTACTATCATTTCAGCATCAAGCTCAGAAAAATTAAGGTAGTAACCCGTAACAGAACAGTGAATAGGCACATGGGAATATTGGATGATGCATGTATGTTCTGGTGTATTGCGTTTGAGAAAACAAACATGCTTTACTATCATCTCAGTGCCAAGCTCAGAAATATTGAGGTGGTAAACCATAAATAACAGAACAGTTAACAGGCACATGGGATGATGTATGAATGTTCTGGTGTATATCGAGAAAACAAACCAGCATTACTACCATCTGAGTGCCAAGCTCAGAAATAGAGGTGGGCCTATATAATATTATAGTTAACAGGCACATGGGATGATGGATGTATGTTCTGGCGTATTACATTTTGAGAAAACCAGCATATACAAATATTTCCAATCGCCAAGTTTCAAAACAAAGGTAAAACAATAAAACCAGACACCAAAAGCAACATCGTATTTACTTAGCTTGGTGAGGCCTACTAAGCATTTCTGTACTAGTCACAGAAGAAGTATATGTGTGTCATTATTACGTCATCCTAAAATAAGTATAACTTGTAACGACAGCCTAGGAATAATCATAAGTCAGTAGGAGATATCATGCTGAAGAACGAATTTAATTGATACACAGGTTCTCGTCATTCAACTGCATGTTGCTCCTCGCTCCCTCCCTCCCTCCCTCACTCCAGCCATGTTTACTTGGACAAATTCAGTTGTGAATCAAAGAACCACCATAATGGTGAAATAAAAACAAACAGACCAATAACTTTTCATCTTTTGTTATGTTCTGTTTCCTTGAGACTTATCCGTTCTGCCTGGTTCTCTGCTGAGGAGTTCATGTCTAGCGGTAGGTAGTGGTTTTGGGTATTTGCTTGAGAGCAGATGTACCCAGAAGAGTCGAGTATGGTGTTTTATAAAAACTTTATATGCTTTCTTGTGAGAAGGTTATTCCTTTCTCTAAAAACAAAACAAACAGAACCAATTAATTCTACTTTAGCTCTAGAGACACCACCAACACAAGTATAGAGTATAGACTACACATTTTCATTTTCAAACTAAATCGAACTCTAGAAGTGTACCACCTGATTGCAACAAGATTTATGCCATGAAATTGAAAATGAAAACAGACGAACATAAAACTGTACGATCAAATATCTCCAACCGCGGAGCTTCATGGTGGCTGAGATAGATCCTTGCCTTTCCTTCTGACTTGAAAAGCAATGACTAATTCACATTCCAGCTCACAGATACTGGCTAAAAGGGTATATAGAATTTGCCTCTTCCTAATTCATGTTCAAGTTCCACCGTCAAATATCATGGGAACTCGCAACTGAAATTCCATCCGGTTTCTGTTAAATGTAGTCAAAATACGTTACATTTACTGCTGTAAAATAACTACGTTCATTTTTTCTCTAATGATGCAAGATCTGCAACTACATTGATTGCAATCTAATCGACCTCTACGACTCCACCTTTATCAAAATAAATGTAGAGCGTACCATGGAATTTAGCCAATTCAAGTCTGATAAACATACACCGCTAGTACACCGAGGGCCTATTTCCACTTCAATTAGTCTCCTATTTCCACTTCAATTGAGTCCTTAAATCTACTCACCTGGAGGCGGGTGCTTGCTCCCCTCTCTCCCACGGCGATCGAGTACACCGAGGGCCTCCGTCCCTTCCTCGGGCTCGGCAGCCCTGTGCCTCAGAAACTCCGGTGGTCCCGAGACATCGGCGAAGGCCTCCAGCGCGGAGGGCAGCGAGGAGTCCCCGTCGCCGCCGCCGGCATCTGCCCCCTTAGGGTTTGGTCGGCGGCAGGACTTGGGGGCCGGCTTTGGAGGAGCCGGACCCTCGTCTCCCTCCGATCCAGCTTCCTCGGCTGACGAATCACCGGACTCGCTCAGCTCGGCGCCGGCGGCGGGGTCGTCGTCCTCCTCAGCGGAGGAGTAGCCCTGGAGAAGCGACAAGCTCATTGTTGGGCTATTTTCTGGTTGTTTGGATCGTGTCAACTGGCTGCAAGCCTGCAAGTCTAGTATTGCAATTTCATGGCGTATTATAATTTTGAGCATTATCGGGCTTTAATTGGGCTGAATTGTGTATCACAAGACCTCTCTCAAACGAATACTAAGCCCATAGGTGGGCCGTATGTGGAAATATATGGGCTTTGCTATTGCAAAACACCTTGTATGTCCGAACTTCGAAAAAAAGAGTGTATTCTTCCTACCATTTTTTTTTTGCGGGGAAGTATTCTTCCTACCAAGTATCGCTGTGTCTTTTTTTTTTTTCAAATTTTAAAACCAGATATCTTACACCTTATAAATTCTTAAAATCGTTCAAGTTTGTTTTGTGAAGTTAGTAAATATTTGATAAGGTTTTTGGTTTTTTTAGTTCAAAGAAAAAGATCAAACTACGATGGTTGTTCATGGATGTAGAATGGACATCTTCTAAAGAAAAAAGTATGAATGCGTGCTCACCATTAGAAAGTACAGACACACAATTGTGATCAACTTTTATGAGTTACAAACTCGTACATAATATAAAACGGCAAGTTGCCAAATATTTTCTCTGTCTAAAACCAATTGAATGAAACGACTTGCGGGCTAAAGCAACTACACCTAAATAAAGATCTCAAAAACTATCTAGCTAGAGGACAGAAAATCCTCAAAGAGATGCTTCCAAGTCCAACCATCACAAACAAAAACAAATGTATTGCCAAACGACCGACCACGTTCTTAGGTCTGGTGGGTAGCTCACACAGTCACACGTGCGTCATTTTCCATGTGCCTGATCTTCGTTGCCAACCTGACACACTTCATCAGTAAAGTCAATCATGCATGACTGGCCGGTTAGCAGCAGAATCCAGTAACTAAAAATTCCCCACATTTTCCATACATACAGAGTTCCCGACCACATTAGCGATCGAGCTCCAACGACGACGGCCGGTCGGTCACCTGTATGATTGGGTGTTTTTGTAGATATTTCCTCGGCGGCGCCAGGTCGGACAGTAGTTGACCCCGGCGGCGCGAGTGCGCTATGGATCGGCGCCGAGGAGGACAAGGGGGTTGATGTCGAGCACAGTCAGCACCTCGATGCTCCGGCGATCTCATTGCTCACCGGGATTCTTATTCTTTAGTGGCATCGTTGTCAGGCACCTGTCTTTACCTCCAAATTGTCTGCGATTTTTCAGTCCATGAGCTGAATGCGTGGAGTATACAAGTAGTGGGGCATCTTATGCTGCATTATATATTTTTTTCTCATGTGCTGTCGCTCTCGTGGATGCTAATATAAAGACCACCGGCCCCTGGCTAGAAATGGACTCGGACTATGAACTGGTGGGGATGCAACAACCGTCACTCTGAAAGTGCGATTTGCAATCGTGATGGTTTAACCACTAGGAAAGAGACCGCAGGGATCCATGGATGGATCGTTATGGTTTGGTTAATCAATCGAGTAATCTGTTGTCAAAAAAAAAAAATCAATCGAGTAATCAAAAATGGTTTTAGTTGGAACAGGCAATCAGCTGCAGGTTGCCAGTGGCAATCAGATCTTAACTAGTCTCTTAAAAACAAGTCATAGGATTCGAACAGTTGACCTAGCGAGTTATTTCGCTGTCGTCCTCGAATTATTAGCTTGCAGTAGTCTTGTTTGCAGCTACTCTGATTGGACATTTTTTTGTCTGCTATGTTTGTTGCAATTGAGATTGAGATAGTGGTTCCTGTGCTGATCTAATTGCTTTGTCTGTGTGTCTGTCGTCACATAGATGGCCACGATTTCTGAATACCAATGCTAATATAATTGCCGAGAGAAATTATATATATATATAACGGCGTTTGTGGATTATTGTTCGTCCTCTTCGATCGACCTGAATATAATGCATTTGTACGTGTGATGACTACGCCGTCTGTACGGCACTCACAAAACTGACAACACTGACAGAGTGCATGCATTAGTAATTAGCCAATGACAATACCACTCCTGCACTCCAGCCTCCAACTAAATGACGCATATTATATGATGACCACACGGAGTATAAATTAAGCGGAAAACAGTTAGGCTTGCAATTTGAAGTAGCAGATAAAATTTCTCTTGATTTTGGCACTCAAATTGGACCCATATTAATTTAAATATGCCCATGATAGGTTTTAGCCCAATCTAAGAAAAAGTCTACAGAGCGACATAATAATAGTATTGTATTGGATTTCCAACAGGATAACACCACCCATACCTCCTATAAAATAAGAGGTACATGGCCGATTGATTATCCAACCAATCGACACAAAAATCAAACTTCTGTCCCTGTTGTTCTAAATTCTCATCTCAACCCTCTACATTATAATGTCCTTGCTCTGACGGGTCTCTCTATGGTGAGAGGTTCGGCGGTTTCTTTGCAAGTTTGCTCGTAAATTAGTCTTCCAACGTGGCGCTCTTCGGCTCGTGGCGCCCGGGCACTAAAATTAATAAGATAGAGATAAGATGTGTATCTTCGTGGTGATACTTCTTGGGCACTAAAATCAGTTCAAATCATTGAAAACTGAGCTATCCATGTGGCCCACAAATTCATAATCAAACACACATCTGTTCCTTCAGCCTCGAAATACTTGACCATGACTTTTTTTTTTTGACGTAATTGACCATGGGCATTTGCCCCGCATATAGGTAGGTGATTACCCCAATAGCAACTCCCTTTTAATTAGTACTAGCATGGATGCAAGCACATCTAGACCACTAGTAAGTTCAAAGTCCTTGTTAGGGTGAATTTGGATGCCGCTTTATTCCCAGCTAGCCAAGGACTTTGAACAAACATAGACGAATCTCATCATCTAGACAACTTAATAAGCTTTATAGTAGATAAAAGACATATATGTACCACCAGTATAATTTTTAATAATAAAATTAAGACATGCATGTGTATTCACTAATGACGACCTATATGTGGTAAACCCGCTATATTTTTAGGATGGAAAGCGTTTATACCACGTGCATGCAGCGTGTTTACATATTATTTGTGGGCAATTTTGAATTCTACAAATTGAAGTCCCAGTACTTGCGTCATATATTTGTGGTGCTTAGGCGTGGATAAACGACCTAGCTACTGGATCGAAGCACATGCCACATGGTTCACATCAGATTCCAGCGCCCTATAGAAAACTAACACGTCCGCCATGCACGTCGATCGATCTGCGCAAACCACGCTAACTTACTCTTATCCGTGCACGGAGCTAGCTAGCGCGCGCATAAACAAAGGTAACTACCGGCCGAATCTACACGCACGAGCACAGGATCGCAGTTCGTCGCAGCGCGGGGGACGCACGGGAACGACCGGTACCGTCGTCGGACTTTTCACCGCACACGGCGCATCGGCCCCGGCCCGCCGGGGGCCCTGCCATTGCCCGGCGGGCCTCCACTCTCGGCCTGCCGCGGGCGTCACGTCGTCACGTGTCGACCTGCAGCTAGGCTGCAGCCGGCCGACACGTCGAGAGGCGGACACGCATGGGCGGCCCCGGCACGGCGCGCGTCGCTGGCAGCCTGGGTGCATGCGCGCGTACGTACATGACAGGCTCTGGCGACGACGGTCGAGCGCGATACTACACTGGCGTAGTACCGCGCGCGCGAGCTACTAGCGCCGTGGCGTGGCGTGGGCACCGGCCGGGCCTGATGCATGAGCAGCGTCCCGCTCCGCCGCCTGACTGACCTAACCTAACCGATGCACGGATCCGCGCCTTTTCGCTCGCTGCTGCCACCTGCCAGGGCCACGGAAAAGCGCCTCGCCGCCTCCTCGATCGTCCTGGTGGCTGGCGCGCGGGCTAGCGCCGCAGACGAGCGCGCGACACATCGTCTGCGCCACCGGACGGGTCGGCGGCCCCGGCCCCGGGCTCAAGCTCGCGCGCGCGAAACTAAAGCTGCGCCCGCTCGAGAGAGCGTGCAGGACGTACGGCACGCGCGGCGCCGAACAGTTCCCGGACGGCCGTCACCTCATCAGCAACACCTTGGCAGGCAGCGCTTTCCACTCTCGTCGGCGCAACTTAACAGTTGTACTATAGCTGCCGTATCCTGCATTATATTTTGCTGAATTGTCTCAGCTTAATTGTTTACGAAAGATTTGAGCTACGATGAGCTAGTAAACATGCTTGCTAGTACGAAATTACTGCGTGCCTACGAGAGAGCGAGCTGATCAGGTGAGGTATATATTATAATATAGTAGGAATGAAAAGGCCGATGAATTTATGCGATCGATGAATTCATGAATAAAGCTATATACTCCATATGAATGTGGTGTGTGTAGTACCTACGAGTACGACGAGCCTGTCGCTCGTGGTCTTAACCTGGAGACTGATGATCGGCCAATGCTTTTGTAGCAAAGTTGTAGCGCATGGAAGGCGGCATGCACGCATGGGACGGGACGGGCTAGTCGATAAAGCTTAGATTGGCGCCAGTAAATTTGACATGACCAGCGGTTTAAGCTACTATACTATATATTCTTCTTCTTCTCCTCCTCACACCTGGCTGCTGGCTGGCTGGCTACTAGCTAATCAGGCTAGATTAGGCCCATGATTAATTGGCGGCATTAGATTCTCGGTCGGCAGTCATGCTGCTTGTCTGCCGGTTGGCTGCTGCATGCACTCGCCGTGCAGAGCAGAGTGCATCGTGTTCCCGATCCATCGCTTCGTTCGGCTGTACTGTACTATGTGAGAGATTCATGAGAGACGACGGAACCAGGTAGCTCATCATCGGCATGCCGGCCGCAGTTCGATCGCCAACCACCAGGCCAGCACCACCAATAATAATGAGGACCAGCAGCCATCTCGATCGATTGGCAGAGGGGTTTAGTTTAATAAAACTAGCTAGTAATTTATCAGCTGGGACTGGGAGGGGGCCGGGCGGGCTTTGGCACCAATCATGAGCTAAAACACACTGGACTGCCCTGCTTTCCACATATGAAAGGTGCGTGGATGGCAAATTTAGGGTGCGCAAGGGGACACTTGTCAAATGTCAAACCCTTTTTGCTGCTGGACACCTGCCTCTAGCTAGCTGATGCTGTTCCAGCCTCCCTCGCTAGCTCGTCGTAGCCGAGAGAGCCATAGATCGAGGTGCGCCTGCACGTACTACAGCACGAAAAGCATCATGGCTTTAGTGGATTCCAACTCCCTCCTCAACACCCATCAGATTCCTTTACACATAATTTGTGCCTCGGCGGCCAGTCACCACGCCTTGCTTTCCATCCATCCATCGATCTATACCTAAAAGCACATGTGACTACACATTAGTAGCAGCACAGTAATGGTGCCCCAGCAAACGCTCACCTCCTTGTGATGTTCTGAATCTCTCTGATGCTTGCATTGCTTGCTCTTTTGACCTTTCTCCCACTCCTTGCCATGGAGGAGATGTTGCTGTTCACTGACATGTACAGTACGTACATTTATCTCTGCAATTGTGAAGAACTCTGATGACCGGATTAATAAGAAAGTAAATAGACTAGTTTATGATGCTTGCTGTACGTTTTGTTTAGGGTGGGTGAATGATGGATAGCGGATTAGATGATGATAGATCTCTCCTCTCCTGCATGTCCTCGATCTCATCTCCTCTCCACCTGGGAGCCATGTGCTGGGGGTCTGGCTCCGCTCCGCTCACATCGCCGGTACTACGTGTCCCTTGCTTCAAGGGCAGGCACAAGGGCGCAGGCAGACAGCTTTCTCGTCCATCTCCAAGGCCTTTGGTGGTGTCTGCTCTGCTCTGCTAGATGATAAAATACGCAAAGCAGCAGCCTGGATCTGTATAAACTAGCAATTCCTCCCTGCACCCTATAATGGTTGCACCGCCTATTCTATCGCCCTGATCCCTCTTTAATTACCACCTTGCTTATTAATTAACCCCCCCGCTTGAGTTGTGGGGATCTCAATGCCAGATTATACTATATTAGAGGGCAATACTAGTAGTAGTTTATCGATCGGCAGTCGCTTGCTTGTGCCTGTGAGCCAGTAGTAGCGTGCGTGCGTGCGTGCGTGCTCAAGGCGCGCGCATGCTCCGGCCCCTTGAATAATGCCTTGTTGCATGCATGCTTGGGTTGGCGTGTGGGAGGATGGGAAACAAAATGCTGCGTGCGCCCACCTAGTTAGCTACTGCTGCCCTCTGATTCTCTTCTCTATAACTGCTCTGCTTCTGCGCCTGGCTACTTCTTGCTTCACATCAATTAGAGCATCTCCAACAACAGCCCCTGATCGTTTTTTATCATTTCTACGGCTGATAAGTGATGATTTTGTTAAGAGAGAAATATGCTGTTTTTTTTTGCGAGGGAAAAAAAAGCGATTCATTTCTTCGTTTTTTTTTTGATGAAAGATTCATTTGTTCGTTATACGTCACCAATGAAACAATAAGGCCGCCCATCTGAGTTCAACATTCATGTTATATATACATGCTACAGATTTCTGAAAGATTTTATCTAGTTATTTCAAGCTGCCCCCATGAATTGTACAGCTAGAAGAAAAGTTTAATTACACCCACACAGTCCTGCAGTACAACAGAGCTCCATCGCCATCGTTGTCGCTGCTGCAGGGATTAGGCAATTTACCGGCTCCTGATTGGATTGCAGCAAATAACACTTGAACCGAGCCAAACAACGGTGGGGTTGGTTGCGCTGCTGTTGGCGTCCCAATTGATAAAGGCACAAAAAGACACAAAAGTACGAAGGGTGAGGCCAGTCTGTGTCGTCGTTCTCGTCCCGGGATCGCATGCCATTGCCATCACGCACCTTTCATGGGATCGGCCGCGCGATGGCGGGTCCAACCAAACGGACGGAAACAACCCTACATACCCGGCCGGGACCCCTGTAACCATCAGAGATCACTGCGTACAGTGCGCTTCTGCATCTGCTTCCTGCCGGCCGCTTGCTGGTTGCATTGGAGTGAATAATGTTTTGCACTCTGCAGTGCAGCAGCCTCCATGGCGATATGGTAATTAAGGACGTGTTTGGTTCCCTGCATATAAGGGAACCAGGCTCTCGGGATGCAGGCGACCCGTGTTTGGTTCGCGTTCTCCCCACTCCGCCTGGCCCTCCGCGTGCACTCCCTCTCCCTCAGCCAGGCTCCCAAGAAACGCCCGAATCGGCCGTTCCTCCGGAGCCGGGCTCCCGCGATGCAGCAGCGCACGCGCGCGCGCTCGGATTTCGGCCGCGGAGAGATGGCGCGAACTCGCTAGGGTTACCTCCCCGTTCCCGCCATTCACCGCGCTATATAACCCCTCCCCCAGCACCTCCTCCTCGATTCTTCACTTGTCGCTCGCCTCCGCCGCCACCGGTAGGTGCTCCACCTCCATTCCCTCTTTTTTGTAGTTGTTCTTGTCGATCTGCAGCTCTCTCATCCAATCTTCCTTGATCTTGTTGTTTTGTAGGTGCCGTGGGTCTGAGCACGCAAGGCAAGTGTTTTTTCCCCTTCTATTTTCACCTGTTTTTCTTGATTCCGAAACCCTAGTTGTTCTTGGCTGTTCTTTAGGTATGCACTGAAGTTGTTGCTTTTTTTGTTTGTTTTCCGAAAGTTTTCATGCAACAATCATGAAATCTTTATGCAAACTGTGTTTGTTTTGTGTGCAGGGTTGCAGATCTGCTTCCCCTCTTCTCTCCCTGTGATTTTGCTTTGGGTCCTGCAAGTTCTGGATCGGTATAACTTGTCATCCCCTCCTCGTCCCATCCCTCTATTCTTGTGCTCTGTGATGATGATTATCGTTATTTGTGTGATGATGGCAGATTTAATCCTGAGCCTGAGTTGTTGTCATAGTCTATGATGATTGCAAATTTCCTCTTAGCATATGTCCTAGTCGATGATGACCACTGTTAATTAAATCTGAGCAATTGTCCATGTCCATGATGTTTCTGTCTGGATCTTGAGCATATGTCCATTACATTGATATTTTTTTTTTGCTTTCCTTGTACCAAATGCTGCATAGTTTTGCTGTCACGTTAGTAACTATTACCTATTAAATTTGGTGAAATATATAGATGGACTTGCAACAGAAGAGACGTCTTCTTTTTGCCAAGGCTGCTGCACTGATCACGGCTATGTATGCACTCCTGCTAGCTAGGATAAGAGCACACTGTAATGCACGACCTACAATCACCTATGCACCTATGAGTGTGAGGGATGAGGAGCGACAAAAGAATCTGAACTTGATTTACAACTACAATGATGTGGAGTGTGTAAACATGCTTCGCATGAGAAGGGCCCCCTTTTTTAGGCTATGCAACTTGTTTAGGCAAAGGAATTTACTGAAAGACAACATAAATAGTTGTGTAGAAGAGCAAGTAGCAATGTTTCTCCACATTGTTGGCCACAACCAACGCTTTAGAGTTGTACACCACAACTGGAGGAGGTCTATAGAGACAGTGCACCGTCACTTCAAAGAGGTTCTGTACGCTATTGGAGAGCTAAGGTCAGAGATGATTAGACCTCCATCTAATGAGACACCCCTTAAGATTAGCAACAGCCACAGATGGTATCCATATTTTAAGGTAAAAAATTATGACTTAGTTTGGGGAATATTATTGCATGGTGGGGTGCATATGATGTGACCATATTATGTTGGGTGCCATGTAGGATTGCCGTGGGGCAATGGATGGGACTCATGTCTATGCTAAAGTCCCAGCTAAGATTCAAGCTGCCTTTAGGGGAAGGAAGAATGGCCCAACACAGAATGTGCTTGCTGCTGTTAGCTTTGACTTGAAATTTACCTATGTTTTGGCTGGTTGGGAGGGTTCAGCACATGATGCCACTGTTCTTGCTGATGCCCTAGAGAGACCTGATGGGTTAAGGGTTGAACCAGGTAACTATAACTATAAAGTTTGGTAACTGTAAGTTGGAAATGCACAACCATGAGACTTAACATGTACCCATATTTGTTTTAGGCACATTCTGGTTAGTTGATGCTGGTTATGCTTGTCGTCCTGGATTTCTTCCTCCTTATCGTGGGGTTAGATATCATTTGAAGGAGTATGGTAACAGAAACTACCCAACCAACCCCAAAGAGTTGTTTAACTTGAGACATTGCAGCCTCAGGGTGAGTGTTGAAAGAGCTTTTGGGGCTTTGAAGGGCCGTTTTCGCATCATAGACACCAACAAACCCTTTCACCCCTTGAAGACACAAGTGAAATTAGTGATTGCTTGTTGTATTCTACACAATTGGATCCTTAGCTTTGGGGTAGATGAGATAATTCCTGATGAGTTCTCTTGGATCCCAAACAACAATGAGGCTCAACCCCATCCTTCTCAGTTAGATGACAATGCTGCTTGGGCTTTGAAAAGGGATGAATGGGCCAATCACATGTGGGCAAACAGGGGTGCATCTCATATATAGGCATGTTGTCATGATGATTTATGTATCTTTATTTATGTAAGGACATATGCAATGACTTTCCTTCTGCAATTCTGAGACATGGACAATTGTGATGATGATTTCTATTTATGTAAGATGCTGCACTCAATCTGAGACTAAGGACATATGTTGTGATGCTTTGTTTTGAGGTTATATTGTTTCTGAGGCTATGACATATGCTGTGATGCTTTGTTTTGAGGTTATATTGTTTCTGAGGCTATGACATGTGCTGTGATGCTTTGTTTCGAGGACATATGCTTGTGATATGATGCTGTCTTTATTATATATTTTTATTCTGAGGCATGAGGCTTGTGCTATGATGCTGTCTTTATTACACATTTTTATTCTGAGGCATAAGGCTTGTGCTATGATGCTGTCTTTATTACACATTTTTATTCTGAGGCATGAGGCTTGTGCTATGATGCTGTCTTTATTACACATTTTTATTCTGAGGCATGAGGCTTGTGCTATGATGCTGTCTTTATTACACATTTTCATTCTGAGGCATGAGGCTTGTGATGTGATGCATCTATCTGAGTGGGGTGTGGCACAAATGTACTAGGAAATGGCTGAGGAGTACATGG
>DXKC01001366.1:0-12202 GCA_031170775.1 Cymbopogon citratus
AGTGTCTCAGAATTCTAACTTTCTAACTTTTCACCCAATCTAAACACGGCCTAAAAAGACCTGGGTTCACACTTTTCTGCCCATAGATGCTCGTTGCCGGATCTCTGCCGTCGGCAGATGAGCTGTTACTAAAAAATAGGAATAGGAAATAGTAAAACATGTACGTACTGAAAGAAGCCTGACCTGAACGCCTCAAAGGAAATACGTATGCTGTCCGTAGAATAGATTCTTTCACTACTTATACTATACGTACAAGTAGTCAGTAGAATACTACTGTTGTGCCTTGTGGGGGCTCAAAGAGATAAGGTTTCGGCTAGAGGTACGGATTATTTTGCAGCCGGCGCCTTTCTCGAGCACACCGTACGGGTACTGTTGCTCCATGTGGGGCTACACGCCTACTACACAAACTAGCGGCTGTGCCGTCCCGTGGCCACCGGCCCACCGGCAACGGCGACCGCGCCACCAACAACGACCGCGAGCACGTCACTGTTCCGGCCAACCGATTGCCGCTGCGTTTTGTGCACCCTCATCAGTCACCACAGTGCATCCAGATCCAGTGCCACACGGCAGCGCAACTCGCTCGGTTCGGTTCATTCATCATGCACCGGCCGGCGACATAGCCTGGCCCTGGCTGCGTAGCTCCAGTGTTGAATGTGCTCCTTTCATCATTGGCCTGGTGCTGCGGCGTCCCTGCTGGTGGAGGACGACCACGAGCAGCCCGCAGCCGTGTCCGTGGCCCAGTCCCCAGTGTGCCATGCTGCCATCGGCGGCAGGCATCGCCGCACCGAGCAGGGCGGCGCCGTGCCGGCGCGCCAGAGCCAGCAGCGGTCAGGTTCAGGTCCCGATCGTAGGTCCTGAATCCAACGGCCAGGAAACCAATCAGCTGGTGACGGAGGGGATAAGATACGCCTACGCTAGTTTGGCATTCTCCTGCCGGACATACCATTAAAGTTGATTGATTGTGGTATGTGTTCGTTACGTACTCCTAGCGCATGATTTGGCGCATCGTCTCGTTTCCGTTTCTAGACGTGAAAACATGTACTCCTCAGGCTTTTAGGTATTGGAGAAGGCGAGAAGCATTATTAAGCTCTGGTGGTGTCTTCGTGTTGAGGCAATAACTTTCTTATTAGCAAGGCCTTTATTTTAACCACCTGATTCTATCTCTCTATATAAAAACAATTTACGGTTAAGGCTGAATGTTACGGTTAAGAGGGATAATGAAGCATGGGTTCCTAGTTAGCATCAACATGGGCAAGTTCAGTGAACCTGGGACGGTGATGGCAATGCTTCACCAGGTGCGGAGAAGAAAACAATCAAGAAACTAGGGAAAGTTTTGGCCCATCATCTTTGCTTGTATTAGCAAAACATGGATAAGCAACAACGGCAACTTGGAGCTCCTTGATGCTGATTTGCTTTGTTTGTTGCTGCAGATGATAGTGGACAGGTAAACCACTGTTGTCATTATTGGGAATATAGATGCCCTTGCAGTGGTACCTGGCCCCACCGTAACACTTTGTAATTTTACTATAGTACTCTCTCCGTCCCTCTTTTTGAGTAGATGTTCAGAATTATTTGGCACTTAATGCACATGTCCAACTTTACGTCTACATTCATAAATCTTTTCACTGTCCAAACACAGAGCTAAAACGACTCAAATATCGGGACGGAGGGAGTAGTACCCTTCACTTTAGATTCTTCTTAACACAGTCACTTTTGGCCATGGCGATTCAATCAATCGCCATGTGAACCTTATTAATTCTTGAACCAAATTGCCTGGTTTTTCTCTCTTATTTAAAAGTAACATCAACAAAATAGAGAAGCTCAACTTTATGGATCCAACTTGTTAGGACCTGTTTCAATCAGCGAAGACTAATTATTAGTCGGCGCTAAAATTAGCTTAAATTGTCTGCAAGAACATCATCGACGATGCAACTTGTGAGCTCTGCAAGATAGCGAATGAAACGACCAATCACATATTCTCCGAGTGCTCATTCGTCCAAGCGTTCTAGACGTCCGTCTGTTGGCTCCCAACAACGTTGCCAAGGTGACGGAGCTCTGGAACTCGCTGCTCCCTCATCATGTCAGACAAAAGGGTGCTACCGCCCCTAATACTCAGGAACGATGTTGTCTTCAACGGCTCGCCCCCTAGCATTGACCGTCCCGTCGCTGCTTGCAAAGAGTCGCTTCATGAATGGAGTCGCCGCATTCTTCGGAACAACAAAGCCATAGCTAAATGGAGAGTATCTTTGTCTATGTAATCTACATCCTCAACCCCCACTTTCTTGGCATGTGTTATGTTGAATTGTGGTATTCCACCAACCTGGCATCTGTGGGATGAAAAAGCAGGTGGAGATCGATTTGGATCCCCCAACCTTTCTAAAAAAATAGCTTAAATTAGTTAGAATTGTTTCACTAGTTAGCTAACAGTTAGTTACATGGTGGGATAATAAATCCACCTTAGCCTCATCTTTGCATGAGCTAGGATTAATTTTAGCTAATTTTCAGTTGGCAAATAATTAGCCTTAGTACGAAACATGCCTTACTGCAGTAGTGAATTGTTTGTCTAGGTGCTGAAGGAAAACAGAGAGAAGGTGGTGGTTCGTGTGGTTGGTCTTGGGCGGCTGGCCGGTGGCTAGAATGTGATGGCCATAGGAAGCAAATTCTATGCGACGGTGTCATATGCATGCGCGAGCGCCGAGAACACAAGTTTACGTTCCCATTCCCAAAGGAGTTTACAACGTAGACTAGACAGAAGTCTTGACAAAAATCAATTGGAGTTGTACGGCATCTGATTTAGCTAGATGTTGGTTTTTTTTTTCGCTGGCAAATTTTGACTATAGGTTGTGTTGTTTTTTATGGTCGCATACACTCATACCAACTTCTGGTTCAGGATAAAAAAAAAACTTCTGGTTCCCAGATATTTATTTATTTTACTACTACAAGGCGAATTGTGGACCAAATTAAACCAAATTAAAATTCCGGTAGATTTTTTTTTTATTGTTAGTCATCCAGTAGCTTCCTGACTTGGGCATGGAATGTATGTGATGCGAGATGACGAAGCAAAAGTGGCAGCTCATACGTCAAAACGATGACTATTCGTTTTCGGAATCAGAGAAGAACCATACAGCACGCCGGATCGCTGAAAGTGGCACTGGTTCCTTTCGGCTCTGCATGATCGTCAAGCCTGTGGAACCACTTCAGGAGTCTCGAGTTTCAAACATGGTAGTGCCCATTGGCACTGTGGGCACTGGCTGGCTAGTGGATACATTCTAGAGCCTTTTACTTGTGTGTCATTAAAAAAGTTGCTCCAATCATCCACGTTCTTGAAAGGAGAAAACTACTATTATAGGATTTCAAACGTTGGGTTTTCTCCCAAACAGGATTTCAAACAATTTTTCCTCTCAAATAGGACTCCAAAGAACTACACTACTTTATTATAGGATTTTGACTCATTTAACCATGGAAATACATGTATTTACACTTGGCTTGGACCATTTTGCCCCTCTGCCTGTACGCACTGCCTGGACACCCTGTCTATACGCACTCCCGACGGTGGCGCCATTGATGGCGGCAGCCGAGCTTGCCGGCGGGACGACGGAACTGCGATTCCGGCTGCCTCGTCCCGAACCGAAGCCACAGAGACGAGGGGAACCTCGCGAACTCGACGAGACTCAAAACAAGGACGCGGGACACGATGAGGCCAGAGCTCGCGGCGGCGCCATGGCCGGCGAGATCCGGAGCTCGCAGAACTAGTGATTCCGAGCACCAAACTCGAAACCAAGGGCACAGGAAGGACGAGGGGTATACCGCGAAATCGATGGACGTGTTCGTGGCGTCGGGGAAACTCCAAAGATGACCAGTGACGGCGGTGGTGGCTGGAGAGAGAAAAACGACGGCGGTGAGGTGTAATCCATGGAATTTGAGGGCAAAATGAAAGGGAGAAGGCAGCTACGGCCGCGAAGTAGCCTTGCGAATCCCCCTGGCACGACCTCGCTGACGATTGATGCTTCAGAGTGAGAAGTTAAGGGCGATGATGGCTTCAGGGCTCGACGGTGGCTCTGTGAGCACGTTCTGAGGGTGGCGGCTGCGAATAGGTGATGGAGTTAAGGGGCAAGATGGTCAATACTAAGAAATACATGTATTTTATGTTTTCCAAAGTTGATTAAGTGAGCCAAAATCCTATAATAGAGTAGTGTAATTCTTTGGAGTCCTATTTAAGAGGAAAAATTGTTTGGAGTCCTATTTGAGAGAAAGCCGAACATTTGGAATCCTATAATAACAGTTTTCTCACTCAAGAGCAGTTTGAGCAAGTAGTGAGCCAGAGTTGTTATGTTGAGTGGTGTTTTCAGACTTGCGTTGTATTAAGCAGGTTCGTTGCTGGCCGGATCCGGTAGGATCTAGCAGATAAGCTAGTTGGACAAGCACACTCATTCAGCCAAAATCTGTCCAAACTGTATCTGCCGAACACACCCTTGGTCAGGATGAGTGTTGCACTCATCCAGTTGGAGGTTTTTTGGCCTGGTTTCCAATAAAAAAACTAGGTCAAACTCTTGCATTTTTATTTTCTCAGTCTCATAAAAATTACGGCAAAATTTTTGCCGTCTCTTCGGAAAAAAAACTCAAGAGCAGTTTGGTAGAGCTATACCAACTGATTTTTGAGTTTCACTTCTTGATTTTTTTTAGCGGAGTGATTTCAGTGAAGAGGTGGGAAGCAGGTGAGAAGTGATTTGAATGCGATTCTCTCATAAAAGTTGAAGAAGGAGCATTGCGGCTGATAGCATAATTTGAGAAGTGATTATTATCAGCTCACCATCATAATCAGCAGAATAGTTATTTTGGTCTCTCAACTACCATCCAAGCCTCAATTTTGTTTTCATGCACTTTCAAAATGACTGTTTGAGTCGTCAAAGTATACATTAGCAAAGTTTTGTGCGTCATATGGATATCAAACACATATATCTATTGAAAATTGAACTATGTTCCTCCTGGTACACTAGGCCACCCGAATTTTGGTTCTCGACTTGACATGACTAACACACTCTTATGAGATTTTCCTTCTGTTTTTCAGAAATGCAACGTCTCCGTTGAGATATTGGAAGGGGCTTGGGGTGTCTTGCTAAAGGACTTTAAACACCAGTTAAACATTGCAGCAGAGCACCAGCATGCCAACGAAGCAAACTGAATATTTCAAAGATTCATGGAAGCAAACTGTCCAAGTTTTTGGCCTCAACGATGGGGCCAAGAACGTAAACGAAATGCATGCAAAACCTTATAGTAGGTTTTAGTAGTCAGCTTTCGCGGAAAAAGAATTAAGAACATGAAGATTGTGTTGGATATTCAACGCTGACAGGCTGGTGGGTTACATTCTTTAACATCCAATGATGATTATTGAATCCTCGCTGATCGAAGTCATGATTGCGAGGTATACTACTACTTTTTCCCCAATGCTGTCGTAGGAGTACTCCTAAGTGCCAATCAATTTTGTCCAATATGTAAACTTGGAATAAGATTGCAAGATTAGATGTGTTTTACACCACACCATATGCTCCCTAACGAGGTCCATAAATGACGAGGAGGAATCCGACCGAACTTTGGTTGCGAAATGTGAAGCCCGTTGTTGATGACCCTCTGAGATTGGTCAACGTCTCTACAAGCGAAGCAATTCATCATGGACTCCCACCACTGACCACTCGTTACGTTACTCCAGTGCTGACTCTCAGTAGGTCAACCTCAATCAAAGTTTATTACGCCACGATAGCATCGGCAGTTGACTTAGATTTTTCTTCAGTTCAGTGCTGACAGATAATATTTTTAAGAAATAATGTATATATATTTTTGAATGGATCTAAGATAACATGCAGTTTCTGAACTTCCAGGGATCTTTATAAGGAGTGCATATATTTGTATTATGTGTTGATTATTACCTTTTGATTGAATTTTGTATTTTTGTGCTCTCTTTTCCTAGTTGAAATAAGCTTTTGTTGATATTGACTTTGTCATCTTTCACTCTTTCTGGTGCTACCGCAACCTTAGTCTATCTGCCCCCCCCCACCCCCACTCTCTGGCAACTATTAGTAATTACTCCCTACGTCCTGTAATATAGTGCATTATAGTTTGTTCTAAATCAACATAGTTTAAGTTCGACCAAATCTATAGTAAAAAATATTATCATCTAATAGATCAAACAAGTAAGTTATGAAAATATATCTCGTAATAAACCTAATTATGCTCATTTGACATCATAAATATTATTGCTCTTTTCTATAATTTTGGTCAAATTTAAAGTAGTTTGACTCAGAACAAACTAAAATACACTATATTACACGACAAATGGAGTAAGTATGAACATGGAGAGTGTTAGTTAGTTACTCCCTCTATCCTGTAAAAAGAAAAAAAATACAGTCGTAAGTTTGACAATTAAGTGTACATAGAAATTATAAAAACTAGCTGGATTCCCCGCGCGTTGCTGCGGGTACGGAGGAGGAATATAATTCCTGAAGAGAAAAAACACCTAGCGAGGTTGCACATGGACTTAGGGGACGATGTAGACACCTTGCAGGAAGAGATACAACATTGGATGCAGAGAAATTATTGGTTGCGGAGAAATTGAGGGGCAAATTTTTAGATAAGCAATAGATAATAATAATGTGAAATAAAATGATTAATAATGCTACTGGTTCACTTTTCGAAATAATCGTTGTACAAATGTCATATCAATCAATTTAGATCATTGTAGGCATATTTCAAGACTCTATGGTTCGGAAGAAATCTGCAAAAAAAATGAAAAAGAAACAACATGACGCCAGACTGCAGATGAAAGGGCATGTATTCATCTAAGTGGGCCCCTGAATTTCTTCGAGTGCTCTTCGACCTGATGAAAAGACCTGAGATCCATGTCACACGCTATAAAGACGGAGGATAACCAACTGCAATCTCCAATCCGTTCTAGATCTTGGATAAATGAATTAAAATGGTACTCCACTTTGTCAGGCCTGAACATAACCAAGTGATGGAAAGGAAGTTGCTTGTTGCTCACAGCGTGTATGAAAAATAACATCACATACAGCAAAACTCGTTTATTTCCATCGAAGCACGTTGGGCTTGCTTACCAGCAAAGGAGGAGAACTCTAACATCAAATCATGATGGATCTCGCCTCCATCCAATGTAAACCACCACCAGCAACCCCGTCTGGATTGCCTGCTTCGGGCGGGCGGAGCAGGGCGGCGATCTTGCGAGAAGGCAAGACAGATGCAGATGCTTCGCCTCAGATCAGATCCCCTTGGGCTTGGGATCTTCTGGCCACCGGATACATCTCCTGCTGCAACGACGTGCCACGACGACGATGCAACTGCAGGGAGAGATGGATAACTGGGCGGCGTGCTTCGTGGTCCTCCCACGGCACGGCCAACGCTGCAGCAACAGAAGCGCTCCATGCTCCCTTGCGTGGCATGTTAAGTAGGAGGCCTGAAGCATACGATCGAATTGCCAAAGGAAGAACCCAACTTAAATACTGCCGATCACGGTTGATTGGCAGCTGTTTCTTAATGCATGAATCGTGCGAGGAGCAGAGGAGTTCGCGTCTCTTAGACTGGATGCGTCAATTGTGGAAGGGGGCCATCGATGACTCTTGTCGTTCCCACTAACTCAGAAGAGAACGCCAAGGAAGGAGTTGCTGCAGCCCCTTGGTCTTTGAGATGCCGCTGCAGAACAGCCTCTTCGTGTACTCGCAACGTTCGTGTACACGCAACGGAAACTGAAGGCTGTGCTGACGTGGCGCAAGGAGATCACAGAGAATTCCCCAAGTGGGGTTTATTCTTATTAGAGTAGTAGATGTTATGATACTAAATAAATACCGTTAGATTTTGTTGATTAAATGTATATTATTAGTATTGTTGTCCTTGTCTGAAGTCTTGCACATTGCCAAGGAAGAATGCAAAGATCACTCTGCCTTTTTTTTTCAATTTTATTCGATGGGGGACATTATTTATACTGTCAATATTACACTTCTCGGGCCAAACTGTCCCTAGCATGATCCTTACATTATAGCGGCCTTTTGTTCCTACCCTTTGGCAAGTAAATAAATCAGATTTGATTCCACTGTGTAAATTAAACGAAAGTGACGGTCTCTAAAAATGCTTTTGTAGTAGTAGTGGTGGCGGCAGAGTGTTTTTTGCTTCAAATATGTCTGCCAGTCTGGCACAACTAATTTTGAAGTAGCTTTCTAATTATAGTGTTCTGTTCTAACAAATTTCATTCCATTTTACAAAGCGGTCATGTTTTGTGGCCACCATTCTTCATTACTACATGTCTACATTGATAATTTATCCATAGCATAAAAGGATTCGAATCAGATTGAGTGCACATGGTGTGCACGACAGCATGAGTCCTATAAAGTGCACTGGTGGTGCAATTTCGATGGGGAAAAAGAATTTTATTTGCTGTGTGGTCCTGAAAATAAATAGACTCAGTTTCCAGGTTTTTAGCCCACAATTCATCCAGTGGTTGCTGCTGCAACTTTTTCTAAAAGAATTAATCAAAAGTAAAGCTGCTTATTTTATTTCAGTAATTTTATCAAAAGCGGATGAAAAAGTAACATCTTTCCCCCAGATTCATGCCACTACTGCTTCGGTACTGAACCAATTATTTCGATGGGGGAAAAACCTTAATTTGCTGTGTGGTCCTGAAAATAAATAGACTCAGTTTCCAGGTTTTTAGCCCACAATTCATCCAGTGGTTGCTACTTTAGCCCACAATTCATCCAGTGTTGCTACTGCAACCTTTTGTAAAAGAATTAATCAAAATTAAATCTGCTAATTTTATTTCAGTAATTTTATCAAAAGCGGATGAAAAAGTGTCATCATTTCCCGCAGATTCATGCCACTACTGCTTCATTACTATGAATTATTTATATATATGGTGCCAAATGTTAGCAGAGATACCCTTGTTTGCGCCGAGCATTGTATTATAGTGCTGATGTTTTCGTTATTTTTATTTGTTATTTTCTGAGAATAATATTCTTTCTTGTCTTTTTGTTAGCTGGAAGACATTTATCCCTTGTGATAATTAGTAATGCATCTTTTGTTACAAAGTTATGGAGCCATTATTACTTAAGTTACTGGTGAGAAAGAGTATGATAACAATGGTGATTGTGATTTGGATGGGCCTGAGGAAGACTTGGTGAAGTGTGGGGCGCCCTCTTTTATAAGGAGAAGGACATGGTCGGAGTGGCAGTCCATTCTACAATTCTGCTGTTCTTTTGCCAGACAGATTAAAAAAACTTTTGCTAGGCTATATGGCCCGAATACCCGTGCGCTTTCTGTACTTATTGCCTAAATTGACATGGATAGATCGACACCCATGTGTCCGGGAAAAAAACATCGTGATCACTTGCGTCGAGTGTTGCGATGCCACCGCAAGCAAAGCCTACGCGGAGTACATATGAAGTATAACCCATGTGTGGAGTTGGTGGATAACCGAATGTACTACCTGCAAGAGAGAGTAAATATTTTTTTTTTCAAATAGCAAATCATTTATGCATAGCCAAAGCTATCGACATGTAGCCTCGCTGCCCCCAACAAAAGTAAAGGTTTTAATGAATCCCTCCTAAACTCATTTAGCCAACTCCCAAACATTTGACAAATACTACTTGGCCGAGGAAGAAGGATCAAAGCAACAGACTTTTTTTCTAACTCCTAATGTCATCATCAACTACCACATCAATCTATACCCTCTTCCTTTGGTCCTCTCTAATCAATGGAAGCATTCATCCTGAGCTCTCTAACCTTCAATAGCAAGGTGTCATATTTGATCAGGCCTTGCTTTACTTTCAATAGTTTATCAAGTTTTATTTGGAATAATCTGCCATATAGTCCAACGAGTCAAATTAATTTAGTTTGTGATGCTTGACAAAAAGGGTTATTAGTTAAAAGTCATTCAATACTTCTTCTATTCCATTCGAACATGCATATTCTCTCTTGTTCCTAATTCTATTGCCACAAAAAATACTACGCTAGGTTCATATATAAAACTACTATAAATTCACTTAGCTTTATTTAATCAACACATCTCTCAAGTTTTTTTTTTTCATGAGTTGTAGAATCCTATGGCGAGATCCTTTAACTGAAAAAATATCTCCATGCAACCAAATTTGGGATGTGACTACGAGGGAGTTCTTCATTTACAAAGATGTCATTTCTCATCATGTACCTTGTCCACATACTTGCCAATAAAATGGTTAAGCTAATCACAAACATCGACATTTTTTTTGTGAACTAGGTACACAATTCTTCCTCTTGTGTAATTGCTCCTGTTTCCATACAAAGAATTCCTCAGGATTTTGCACCTTATGAATAATACGCCACACAAAGTCATAATTTTGTACTTGCATACGAGACTGGTTTCATAAGAACAAAAGCTAATTATATGTCTACACTTTCTGTTGGTGTTGCTTGTTGGCCTAACCTTGTTTCTAGATTAGACATAGTGCGTGTCATCTTGCTAGCTAGTTGTAGAAAAACATGGATGCCATGTGTTCACCACTTGGGTGTCAAGTCTGCATATCCTTGAATAGGGATATAGAAGTGGAGGTGTGTTTGACACAACTGGAAGGGGACGTTTTGAAAGGAAAAGAAAAACAGTTCCCATATAGAGCAAGACTCTGTGTATGACCTTCAGTAGACACCTGGAGCATGGAATGCCAGATACGATAAAAGCTTGAAGAAGGTTAGTTTCAGTATTTGTGCAAGAAGAGAAGGCAAGACAACAATTATACGTGGATCGAGTTATGTTGATGACCTTAGTTGTACAGGAGAGGATACTTAATGAGATTGAAGTCTTCAAGAAGCGAATAACACCAGAAATGAGATGACTAGCTTAATTCAGTTTACTATCATTTTACCTTGGGATAGAAGTGACACACCAGTCAGGTTAAGCAAGGAAGGTGCTACTACAGTTAGGGATGTCAGAATGCATGTAATCCTACTCAATTGAGCCAAGAGGATGGCTTCATAAATATCGAGAAGGGCAGTAGGTTGATGCCATATAGAATATATGCTTGTGAAGGCATTTGCTGCATACTCTGATAACTGATTCTAAGTTGAAATCTTCGCTTCCTTTTGTTGTCCAATCTTTACCTGCATGATGTCTTAAGCTTCTTGCTTGTATTTTAAGGTCTTCAGTACTCCTTATTGATCTTTATTTGAGGTGTTGATTGCTTGATTGCATAGTTAGACTATCTCAAGTCCATCTTTAATTTGCATCCTATGGGCTAATGTACCAGTATAGCAAACTTTGTTAGTTCAAATGGTTATGTTGTCAATCAACCATCAATTGACTAAACCATTGCTATGGTCCATATTTCTTACACAACGATGGAGTAATGGCATGAATCTGATCTATATATTAAGCAATCAACACTTCCATAAATTATAGGAATTAAAATGGTAATGAATATCCCCATTGGAATCTATATATTCTACATTTAAGTATGCACTTAGATAGCATACATATCGATTTGTGCATTCATAAAAAGGGAAAATGCTTAGGAGTGTTCCTTGGTGCTCAGTTAGGTAAATTGATTTGGAATTTGGGTGCATTGTCATGCACAACCTTAGACATAGTGGTCACTTAGTCACTTCAACTCCGATATAAGTGCAATAGTACGGGTAAGTGAAGATTATGTTCAAGGATTGCTATGAATTGTAAGTGAGCATTGATGATGTATCATGGATGTTTAAAAGATTGGAATATGCATAGACACCATGGGGTAACACTATCTCTTTTTACAGGATGTAAGTGAGCATTGATGATGTATCATGGACTAAAATTGTACTAAACAGCTGACTAAAAGGCAACTAAGGGCATGTTTGGTTCTCGGCTCCTAAACTAAAGTGGACTAAAATATTTTAATCATCTTTTATTACCTCTTGATTAACTAATGGAACTAGATTATTTTAGTCACTTTTTACTTAGTTTGTTTTGAACTTTAGTCCCTAAACCGACTAAAATTTAGTCACTAAACTTTAAGAGGAAGGAACCAACCAAGCAGACCCTAAATTAGTTTATTCCTCTCTAGTCCCCAAGGGATGACTAAAATGTAACTAAAATAGTGCATGCTATCAACTAGTCACACATCTCTCTTACAGACTATCCCACAAGACTTGACAGACTTTCCATGTTGACCTGTCAGTCTGTTCGTGAATT